>ML108660.1:102624-125234 GCA_003697995.1 Taxidea taxus jeffersonii
AATATAACCACTATTGTGACTAGAAGATTATATCGAAACAGGGTCACGTACCTGGGCTTTGGAGTCAGGCAGACTTGGGTTCTGCCACTTGGCAGCTCCAAGACCTTGGGGCACCTTTTTGAGGGCTCTCAGTCCCTGAGTTACCTCTGCCCTGAGATAAGAATAGGGATGTTCCTTCCGGTGGAGGAGGGGAGCTACTGAGAGGAGTAAGTGTGGGGAACAGGTGTGGAGAGCCCCACCCACAGCCAGTGCTCAGGAACTGCTAGCTGCTGTTATTCTAGTGACTATCGCCAATGACTTTAAAAAGTGCACGCATAATACATGTAAACATACAGATGGTTTTAAAAATAGGAGTCATGAGTTTTTATAACCTATATGTTGTTAACAACATATCAAAAATGTTTTTTCACATGAGAAAAATACACATCTTTTCTGTCATTTTTTAAAAGATTTTATTTATTTATTTGAGAGAGAGAGAATATGAGCAGTGGGAGAAAGACAAAGGGAGAGGAGAAGCAAGCTCCCTGCTGAGCAGGAAGCCGGACCGTGGGGCTTGATCCCAGGACCCTGCCCAAGGCATTCGCTTAACCAACTGAAGCACCCAGGTGTCCATCTGTGTCATCTTTTAATGCCTGCAGGGTAAGGCGTCCTCCAGATGTTTGTGACCTCATTTAACCGGCCCCCTATTGCTAAACACTTAAGAATCTTCCCCCTCCCCCCCCTTTTTTTGCCACTTTAAACAGTGTTACAATTAATATCTTTGTGCTCTTGCATGTGATGATTTCCTTAGGATCCTTCCCAGATATTTTTCTAGACTGGCTAGAGTCAAAGGTTGTGAACATTTTTGTGGCTTTGATAGGCTGTATGGATTTTCCTCCCCCCCAAAAATGTTTTCTGCCCCAGCTAGACATGCGCGTTTGTTTGTTTGTTTGTCTGTTTGTTTTATCTCTTTGAAAAGTGGACTTCTTACTGTAGGATCATCACCCCACAATACTGACCCAGCTGCATGCCTATCTCCATTTTGCTTGGGGGCCTGACACAGACAGCCAGACCCACGCAATCACACTAGTGTGCCTCCATCCAGGGCCAGCGCTTGCCTGGTGACACTCTTTCAAGAGTTGTCCTTAGCTGGGGAGTCGTCTTAATCCCCACTGCGACCTCAGTCCTTACAGTTTATACTATATTTTCTTTGTGCATAGGGCTAGTTAAAGACCACCTGTTTCGGCCGTTCCATATGCTGCCTTAGCAGAGATTTATTTACCTAATTATCCCAACCCTTCAAGGATCCATAAAACAAACATGGCATTTACACCAAATATGCACCTTTGTAAAAAACCTCCAAACCAGCAGGAGGTTTCCATCTTACAATAATCATGGTAATCATGTACATTTGTAGAGCAATTTGCAGTTTGCAAGCGTAATGACCTACACTATGATGTGTAATACTCAAAACGATCCTGGGATTTTTGTTATCATTAGAGGTTCTTATCATTTCTGTTTTACAAAGGGAGAGACTGCAACTCAGAAAATCATACTGAGTTGCCCACGGTCCTACAGCTAATTAGTGACTGAGGCTAGAATCTGTTCTTCTGCAGTCAAAGGCTCTACCCCTGAGCTCTACCCCCTAGAATCTGTTCTTCTGGCTAAATCCTAGACTCTCGCGTCACGCCACTTCTCCTGCTTTGTGAACATGAATCAATCATATTGTTGAGGGTTAAGGGATCACTGGTATTCTCCTACAGGGTATCCGATGGATGGGGGTGGGTGGTGTGTGGTGGGGGGTTGGTTAGAGGTAAGGAGGAAGGACAAGAGAGAGAGAGAGGGAGAGAGAATTTCACTTTGGATTTCCTAAAATTCTAGCTTTACCTCTGATCAAATGATAATGATATTTAAAGCTGAATAGTCTGGGGTCCCTGGGTAGCTCAGTTGGCTAAGCATCCGGACTCCTGATTTCCACTCAGGTTCTGGAATCAAGGCCCAGACTGTGCTGGGGGAGGGGGGTAGTGTCTGCTGGAGGCTCTCCCTCTCCCTCTATGCATCTCTCTCCGTTTCTCTCTTTCAAATAAATAAATATATATTTTAAGCTGACTATTCTGTCTCAGGATCATTCTACAACCTGGAGGGCATATTTAGACTCCTAAAATCTTCAGTTTATGCCTTCAGATGTGGCACGGATGGTCTGATTATTTATAGTCTGGCATTTCCTAAACTAGGCAGTGTTTGGGGAGGAAGTCAGCCATCTTGCCAAATGCTCAATGTCCACAACTCAGCTGAATAATGAGCGAACCTAACATTTCACGGTAGAAGGTATAAAGGTGGAGGCTCTGACTGGTTCTCCTTGGCAAGGTAAATCTCAGGCCCAGCTCAGACTTGCCGCCCCCTTCCCTGCGGTCAGGGATCCGGCCTGCCTGGAAAGGAGCTGGGTTTCCACAGGGAAGCCATCTGCAGCTCCTCCACAGAGATGGCCCGAAGCCAGATCAGAGTCTCTAATGGCCCGCACACCCGCTGTCTACGGCCCCGGCTGCGGTCCTTCATTTCACACCAGCTCATGGAACTCAAAGTGTAAAGAGACCTTACAGGTCATCTGGTGTCCGATCCCTTCTTGTGACATCCCCAAGGGAGTAGGGCCGCCCTTGCTTGACCTTCCAGAACAACGTGTCCCAGAGCCCAGAAGGTCGCACACAGGGACTCCCCAGCTTCAGTCCCGGTTCTGCCCACCACCACCTCCCTCCCAGGTTTAGTCCCCACATGGCTCAGACTGCCTCCCTCCCGGGCCCCAAGCCCAGGTCCTGCCCAGGGTGGGAATAACCACAGTGTCCACCTCATGGTGCTTCTCTAAGGACCAAGCGAGATTGCCTATGGCCAGTGCTCCCCACGGCGCCTGCACATAGTAGATGCTCAATAAACGCAACCGTGATTTTTTTTTTGCGACTTGGTTTTCTCCAAGCCGACTTTTAGTCTGTCCACGCCTCTCACGGTCTTTCTTTTGGACATCCTGATGACACACTCAAGAGAGCAGTTGTGATCTCTATCTGTCTGAGTACCTGTAATGCTCCACCTGCCCCAGAGTTCAGTGAACATGCTTGCTAGGTCTGCAAATGGGAAACCGGAAGGTTAAATAGTTCACAGCTGAAGACCTTTTGCCTACCTGGGCTGATCTTGCTCCAGTAAGAAGCCTACCTTGGGTAGAGTTGTTAGACTAGTTAGGTTGTCCAATACACTTAACTGTTATCATCCGCCCCAAACGTCTTCAAAGACACTAGCAGAGACTCTGCCGATATAAACCACATCCAACATAGAAAATCAAAATTTTATATTAAAAAGTAAATATATGGAGAGCTCTAGTGTTTTCTTTCATTGCTGAAATGGCTGGCCTTGCTGCCAGGAGTCACGGTCCCTATAGTATTCTCCTTTTGCTGAGTGCTGGGCACATTAGCTGATAATGAAATCCCTTTGTTTACTATATAACCACCATGTGGCATTTAAGAAATACTTTATTTTATTGTTGTTATGTGTGTACATGTTTGTCTCCTTTATTAAAAGGAGAGCTCTTTGGGGACAGAGACTGCGGCATAACCATCACTAGATGTCATCCAAGCACAGGGCTTTAAACATAATTGATGCTCAGTGATTACCTGTCAAGTGGACCATGAATGTGTTTATGCATGAGAAAAATGAATGAATGAATGATTTCTCCCAATAAATTATTGTTGAGTATTATAAAGTAAATGAGTTTATTTAGGCAGGGCTCATTCCTGGTGAACCCATACTAGCTGCCAAAGACCATGATTTTCCCCTAACTGGTCATATACCATCTGTTTAATAATCCATTCTAATTTTCTTTTCAGGAATTTGGTTTTGTGAAATCTGCTTTCCCTTTTTTTTTTAAAGATTTTATTTATTTATTTGACAGAGAGTGAGCACAGGCAGACAGAGTGGCAGGCAGAGGGAGAAGCAGGCTCCCCACTAAGCAAGGAACCTGATGTGGGACTCAATCCCAGGACGCTGGGATCACGACCTGAGCCGAAGGCAGCTGCTCAACCAACTGAGCCACCCAGGCGTCCCTGAAATCTGCTTTCTTGAAAAGCGAGACATCTACCTGCTTCCAGTCTCCTCTGTAGTTCTTTAGGACTTTTCCAATATGCCCAAGAGTGTCTCTGTGGCCACATGTCTGAATACTAGGCACCGGGAGGGACCTGCTCCAGACAAGGAGACCTGAGTCCATTCAATACCTGTGTGCTAACGTAACAGCTGGTCTGAAACAAGGTGGGGCAGCTCAGTTGAGCAGACTCTGCAAAGTCTCCAAACTTTTCAGATTGTACACTGTCATCAATAAAAATATTTTTGAGCATAAACCTTCCACATAAGGATATTTATTTATCTATAAATTATATATATGAGTAATCCTGCAACAACATATTATATACATTATAAAACACACAATAAAATAGAAAAATTTTTAAAGATGAGATATTTTCTTGCCACATCTTCTTCCACAGTGCTGGGGTGCATGGACCCCACTTTGGAGACCACAGGATCAGAGCTTACCATCAGGGTAATGAACCAACTCCCCCGTAGGGCACCGCCCTCTGGAGCCACAAGGGCTTGTATCCTTAGCTCTCTGAGCACCCCCCACATGTGTGCCTCTGGTCACGCATTGACTGGGGGCACAGAGGAAGAGCAGGACAGGGCAGGACAGGGCCGTCTGGATGTGAGCCCCTTTCTGCCACAGGCTGGGACTGGGGATCCTCCTCCCATTGGTACCCAATCCTGGGCAAGCTGCTAAGTACCACGGAGCTTCCATTGCTCATATCATAGAAGAAAGCTACTACCTACATTTCCGACTGTTACGAGGATTATGAGGTGATATGTGAAATGAGTGGAAGGAAGGTGGCCACAGAATTGTTGTCCAACCAATGTCTGTCTCCTCTCCTATAGGGTCCACACGCTTTTACTTAGAAGATAGTGCCTGCAACAAATAACGTCACTTGGAGCTCAATCAAGGGCCTCCATAGTGATGTATGAAAATATTTTTCTTCTAGCCGGTAACTGAAGATATAATTACTTAGAAATGCTGGAAGGGACAATCTAGGGAGAGAGAATGGTTGGTGTAGATAAGAAAGGGAGTAGGTGTTAATGAGCAACATGAGGAAAAAAGCGCCCAACTTAGGGAGGAAACAGACAGTTTAACTCAACTTCCACCCTCCACTTTTTCCTCTGGTGAAGTGATCTCTATATGAGAGATATTTTTTAAATGTAGTTTTATTTAAATTTAAAATGTATCATATTTAAGACATACAGAATGTATCATATTTAAGACATATCATATTTAAGACATACAGAAAGGGACAAAGAAAATGCAACACACAGTTGTGTTTCTAACACTCAGCTCAAGAAATAAAACATTGAAAACAGTTCAATCCACCCTCTGCCCCTCCCTGCCAACCCAATTATATTAATTTGGTATTTATCACTCTACACACTTCTATACACTTTCATAACATACATATGTATGTTTGTATCCCTAAGCAGAACAGAGTACCATTTTGAGTATTTTTAAACTTAAAAACTATGTCTTGGGGAGCCTGGGTGGTTAAGCATCTGCCTTCAGCTCAAGTCATGATCTCAGGGTCTTGGGATCAAGTCCCACTTCAGGCTCTCTGCTCAGCGCAGAGTCTGCTTCTCCCTATCCCTCTCCTCTGCCCCCACCCACTCATTTACTCTCTCTCTCTCACTCAAATAAATAAAATCTTCAAGAAAAACCAAACTATGTCTTATTATTACATTATTAGTATCACTTTGGTTCATTAACTTATCCATGCAACAAATATTTATGACATGTCTACTATACTTTTTGTGTCATTATTAATTGTAATAGAAAAGAAAATCCCTTCTCTTCCCAGTCCTAGAAAGATGCCAGCACAAAGTACATGAAAAATTATTCCTTCACAAAGTCATTTTCAGGCTTGCAAATTCTTACTGCTTTCATTTCACTATTTCCACAGAAAACTCACCAATCTGTTAGCAGGCAGAGAGAGCGATGATGGATACTGTGATTCTAGAAGTGGGCATAAAGACATGTCAGGAATGCCTGAGTTCTCCCTCAGAGAAAGCGGGCGGGATGTCTTGGAAAGGCAGGAAATTCAACACCACCTTCACCGGTCTTGTTTTCTAGACCACAGCGTTCAGCATAGAGCTCCTGAATCCCATCCAAAGGAGTTTAGTTCTAGAGGCATCTGTGAAGGAGTTTATGCTAAAGAGACTGCTAGCCTTCCCGGTTCTATCCACACACAGCTGCTGGGGTGTAGAAGGCTGGCTCCAGACCGTTCCATCTGGCTCTGGGGCCTGCGTTCCCTTCACAGGCTGTGTGTCTCCTCAAGGCTGAGGGTTTTGTGGGCCTCCCTTCCTGCCTCCCCCTACTTACAGTGGGTGCAGCATGAAAGTGAGGCCAATTTCACAAATTACCAGCAGAGTAACCCAATGTGACAGTTCAATCCTCCCAGGTTTCTGTCACACAGGCTTCTGGCTGAAAAGATTTTCCAGGTCATGGTGTTCTTGTCCTTTGAATTAGGTAAACAGAAATACTTCTACGAATATGACTCACCAATACTCTACTCATCTTTCACTGCAATGGTTGGTAAGTTGCAAAAACTCCTCCAGCCTCTGCTCCCTGCCCCCCACCCCCGGGCCGGTCTGGGGGTCACACTTTCACTTTGATCACTCATGCCAAGGATGCTCTTTGATCGCACGCCTACATTCTGGGCGGGAGAAGCGCCCTTCGGCTCCCACTGTACACAAGTCAGAGTGATTCTTACTAGTGAAAATGCAGTGTTCCTTTGGTCTCTAGATGGGTGCAATCTTGGCAGAGCGAATGTGTCCCAGTCACGTGAGCAGTGGTGTTAGCACTGATCCTGCCCTAAGCAACACTTGGCTAAGGTTCCTCTTTCCTACCTAGAAATAGCCATGCAATGCTCAAGAGGGCCCCCTCTTTTTTTAAAAAAAAAGATTTTATTTACTTATTTGACAGACAGAGATCACAAGTAGGCAGAGGGGCAGGCAGAGAGAGAGAGGAAGAGAAGCAGGCCTCCTGCTGAGCAGAGAGCCCGATGCGGGGCTCGATCCCAGGACACTGGGATCACGACCCGAGCCGAAAGCAGGGGCTTTAACCCACTGAGCCACCCAGGCGCCCCAAGAGGGCCCCCTCTTGATGCAGCCCCCCATGCTCAGGGTCCCCCCCGGGGGGCAGCAGCTGCCTCTGAGACCCGGGTCCTCCTGGCTGAGGTGGGCTTCAGAGAACAGGCTCAGCCCCGGGGAACAGCCCAACCTCTACAGGTGGAGACTTGGGACAGGGTCACAGGATCTCACTTCGGCCTCTCTCCCGATCCTCCCCGCTAGTGAATAAACATAGGAGATTGCCCATGGGTCCCCCAAAGTCCTCCTCCAAAGAGGCCTGACAACTTGGGAACTCTCACCACATGCTAAAGGAGGGCATCCAATCCTAGAGATAAGAGAGGTCAGTGCAGGACCTCTCGGGGACCCCAAGATGTCCCAGGTTAGATTCTTTGTCCTCCTTTTCCTTCCCGTGTGTCACCGAGAACAGGTTTCTCTGGCCCACCTCACTGTCTGTGACCCTGCTGGTGCCCAGGGTCTCATTCCCTTGGGTCTGAATCACTCACTCTTGTAAGAGCCTTGGAGCCAGACCCTCCCTCCCCAGATCCCACTGGACAGGGTTTAACTGCAGAACCCACCGGGCTCACTGGCCCACTCCTCCTGTCTCCTGGAGCTGTCTTTCCAGGCCTCCAAGTCAGCCCAGCGCTGGTCTGCATGTCTCCCCAGGGACACCTTCCCCAGGGTGGCTGCGATCTCAGTGTTCCACCAGCACCCAAGCACATCCCTTTCTTAATAAGGAACAATGGCCATTTGGGGGGGGGGGTCCAGTTATACTAATAAATCATTTCAGTGTAAACAGAAGAGACCAAGTGGAAAAAAAGAAACTGAAAATTACCCATAAATCCTTTTCCCCGTGATACACATTCTTTATATTTGGTACATTTGCTTAAAGTCTTTTTTCTTCGCATATGAATAAAACATATTTTTCCCAAATTGGACTTACACTTACATGAGTATAATAGTTTGTATCCCGTCATTTTTCTCAAGCCTCGCTGTAGCAATAAACACATCACTTTTCATTCTTGTCTCTGGATCCCAGGCATGCTGTTCTTCTCAATTCCCTGTCCTGCAAAGCCTTACCTAATAATCGCGGTCTGTACTAATTTCGTTCCTGTCAATATGTTCAGCCTTTGTCATATAGATTGCATAATTCCGTGCTTGATATATCATCTTATCTTGTCTAATAACTTGGAGGATTGGTCTTATTAGGTTCCTGCAATTAATGGAGACCCCTAAAGTTCAGCAACCATACTTGACACAGTATTTGCTGATTTTCAGGTCACTTTCTGTTTTGCAGATTCCACAAAGCGCCACCCCCGCCCCCCAACAACCTGTGGTGTTCCTGGGCAAAAGTGGAAATTCTCAGATAAAACAGCCAGAAGCCAGGAATAAAGACCAAACTCGATGAAAACACTTTTGTTGCGTTCATCCTAAAAAAGCATGAGGCTCACATCTTGATGTTTTCCTAATTCAACCCTGCCCTTGGCTGGCGTCGACGTAGCGTAGTTCCCTCAAGAGCACAGATGAAAGGCTAGAACTGTCTGGGACCCGGGCTGGAGTTGGGAGGCTCTTTCTCCCTGAAGCCGAATGACTGGACGTCAAAGCAAAGAAGGAATAAGAGGCAATCTCTCCTCACCCTCCTCCTAACTTAAAAATAAATAAAATTAGAAAGGGCTCTAGAAGAACATTCAGGTTAAAAAGGATTGCCAGTTAATGACAGTTATGGTCTAACATGAAAAAAGCATTTTTCTGACCCATTCCACGAAGGTAATTCCTTCTGCTCCCAAACATAAATCCTCACACACACACACGTGCACACACACTCACACACACACCCTGCTAGAGCAAGGTTATTAATAAACAGAGTGCGATCATTCACAAGTCCAACTCAGTCCCCGGGCCACGGCAACTAGTAAGGACGCTTCCTCTCTGGCTCGTTAGGGGTATTTTAATTCCAGGCCCTCAGGATCCATTTGGGGTGACCAGTCCTCCGTCGCCTCACACAGGATACCACCCTGCAGAGGAAAGACTGTGTGCCGGGGGGAGAAGAGGGCAAAGCAAGTCTGGGTGCTGCTCCCTCTTCCTTCCAGACCCCCCACCATCCCTCCTTCTGCTCCCCAGCCCTGACCCTGCACTTGCTTAGCTGTGTGACTCTGACAAATCACTTCACCTCTCTGGGCCGCTTTCCCCCATTTGCACGTGCACTGCAGCCTCCTTCTAGCTCCCGACCCAACATTCTCCGAAATATCTTCTTCACCTTCACCATCTCCATATTCCAAATCTGAAAGTGCCGGTCTAGGGTGTGTGATGGGTGAGGGGAGGGGGGCTGTGGGTGCCTCCGGTGTGGCCCTTAGCTCCTATCTCCTGCCTGACTCCCCTAGACAGTGGCCCAGGGACACCTCGGGTGTCACCTCCTCCATGAAGCCTTCTGTCCTTGCAATTCTCATCATTAATATCACCACCACCAGATGGAGTGAGTCTTCTCCTCCTCTGTGCCCCAAGTACGTTTTGTTTCTTCCTCTGGGGTGAGTCTGATGCAGAAGGCTCTTATGTCCTTGAGCCAGTAGCACAGCCGTGCCCTTGGGTGCCACTGTTAATTGGACTATTCCAGCTCACACTGCAGCAACAGGCCCCGGGAGAGGGCATTTGCAACAAAAATAGGCATTGCTCCTCCTGCAAGCTTCACAGTCCTTAGCCTTTGCCGGCAAGTTCCTTTTCATTTCCCTGAAGATGTTGCATAGAAGGTTTGAGAAGACCATGCATACTAGCGTTAGTGGACAGGATAAAAGGGATGAGGGGAGGGGAGGTGCTGGCAGGGGGCTAATCCCCCGGGAAACCCCAAAGTCAGTGGGGCAACGACAGGTTCCAGCAGAAGCTCCTCCCATTGGCACCTGCCGAGACCCAGGGGGACACTCCCTCCCTTCTCTGGTCCAAAGGCAGAGCTCCCCCACCCACCCCATGCTGCCTGTCCTCCCCAGAATGCCCCCTGGCAACCACTGGGCCATCTGGGTTCCAATGACCTCAAACCTGGGGCACCTCACTGTTTAAAATAAAATAGAATTAATCCTATTTTGACCCAACTTTAGAACAGTTGGTGAGGCGTCACGGTGGGGAGGGCCCCCTGCTCACTGCACGGCCCGCCACTGTCCTGCTGAGGCCACTTCCCCAACCCCCTCCGCCTTCGATGGGGACCACTGTTGTCACAGAAGGAGCATTTGGGGAAGCACCTTCCTAGATCTGTGAATCAGTTTTCAGAAGCTTCCCCCCCAAGGCTTCAAGGGGAAACCTCAACAGTGGCATTTCCTAGAAAAAACAATCTAAGGCTTCTTGTGGCTTCCTGATCTTCATGATTAGCTAATGTTTCTTCGTGTGGCTTTGTGATCTTAGCTGATCTTCTGCAGATGGAGCCATCACTACCCCCATTTGGCAGAAAGAGAAACTGAGGCCCAGAGAGGCTGCAGTGACCCGGCCTGGGCTGGAACCCAGGCAATCTGACTCTGGAGTCCTAATCCTCACCACAAGGATCTACTTTCTTCTCATCTAAACTTTTCTATAAGATCTGGCATTTATAGTTCTGTAGGACAGAGTAAATAGTCTTCCAAAATTCAGATTTTCTTTTAGATTCTCCATTTGAAGTGCACCAGGACCTTGTTGTTTAAAAGACTCTCATCTCCTGGGGCACCTGTGTAGCACAGTCCGTTAAGCCTCAGACGCTTGGTTCCAGCTTAGGTCATGATCTTGCAGTCGTGATCTCAGGGTCTCGATCTCAGGGTCATGATCTCAGAGGGTCATGAGATCAAGCCCAGCATTGGGCTCCATGCTGAGCCTAGAGTGTGCTTGAGATTCACTCTCCCCTCTCCCTCCGCCCCTCCCCCTGCATGCTTTCTCTCTCTCTCTCTCTCTCTAAAAGAAATAAAACAGGGGCACCTGGGTGGCTCAGTTCGTTAAGTGTCTGCCTTCGGCTCAGGTCAGGTGCTGGGATGGAGCCCCACATCAGGCTCCCTGCTCAGTGGAGAGCCTGCTTCTCCCTCTCCCTCTGCTGCTCCCCCTGCTTTTGCTTTCTCTCTCTCTCTCTGTCAAATAAATAAATAAAATCTTCAGAAATAAATAAATAAATAATAAAGTCTTTAAAAAATAATAAAAGACTCTCATCCCATAGCTGGTCTTTTATAAGAAAAATCTGATGTGGAAAGTTATTTCATTTTTATAAGTAAAGTTTCCCTATCCTTGCCTAGAGAGTCCCCAGACAGTATCAATGAAAGTATCTAGTGCATTTTGCCTGGCACACAGCGAGCCCTAAATGATTATTTGTTGAATCTAATTTGGGGCCTGAAACAATTAAACTGAAAACATCCACTCAGCCATTGCTTGACTCATCTCCAGCCATTTGCCTGTCAAGCTGGGACCGCCCAATATATGCCCCCAGGCTAGATGTCTAGACCCAAAAAAAAGACCCTTCTCCTTTTCTTCAAAATATACACACTTCTAGAAATTACACGGCTCTCAGATAAGCATGAAGTTCCTCTCTGGGGTCATCTGCTCCTGATGAGGCTTATTAAAATAGAAAACTATTTTAAAGCTAAATCATCAATCAAAAATATTCTCCACTCTGGTATGGCTGCTTTCCACAGATCATAAAATCCCATCAACTTGCTCCAAAGAAAAAGTGACCTATATAACAATGACCACATGAAGAACAATTAATCCTCCACTGAAATGTTCAAAAGCTGGAATTGTGGTCAAGCCAAGATTCCCAGGGAGTAGCAGGACCTGGTGGTGTTTTGACTGGAAACATGGAGCAGATAAAGGAAGGGCTATCTGAGACCAGAACCTTCAGGGATAGGACTCAAATCCCAGATGGCAGGTACCTGGCGGATGATGTGGTCAGAACCAAAGAAGACAAAGCAAACAGTATGTGGTGCCCAAGGAGGAAAGCAGGAAACCGGTTGTGTGTCGGTTCTGGTTGAGAAGCTCTCCGAAGAATAGTTTTGTAGATGAGTCATACAAGAACTGTCAAGGACTCCACCATGCCAAATAACCAAGACAAGGGCTGTATCTAAAGTCCTCTCATAACCCGTGAAGAGCAATTCATCTCATCCAATGGCTATGGGTACAGAGCCACTTGGTTCCTCACCAAATGGATTAATCGTTTTGGTCACGTTCTTTATCAGTGGATGTAGATGTCTGCTCAGTGGGGTGCCTAACGTGTCCCCGAAAGGGTATCCCGAGGAAAATAAAGTTGCACCAAACGATGGTGAAGGAAACTGTAAGATACAAAATAGTGACCTGAGAGCTAGGAGACCTGGTTCTGGCTTGAACCCTGACATTGACCTCTTTGGTCAATGTCCTTTGACCAGACGAGTCCTTTGACCTCTCTGGATCTCCACTTTCACTTTCCCATCTGTAAAAAAAACCAAGCAGCTCTCATCTGGAAAGCGTGGGAGGCTGTGTGTACCCATCAGTCCCCCTGACAACAATTAATCCCAGAGGGTTTCTCATAACATGTCACAGAAACTTAGCGCATGACCCAGAAATCCCACTGGTGGGTGTGCACCCAAGATAAATGAAAATCTATGTTCACACAAAAACCTGTACACCAATGTTTACAGGAGCTTTATTTACAATTGCCCTGAACTGGAAGCGACTCAGATATCCTTGGGTAAGGAAATAAACATGGACACGTCCGTATGGTGGATCCCCACTCAGGAATGAACTGATACAACATGAGTGGATTTCCAATGCATTATGCTAAGTAGAAGAAGCCAGAAGCCAGGCTATTTACTGCATGATTCCATTAAATGACATTCCGGAAAAGGCAAAACTAGAAGGGCGGAAAACAGAATTGTGGTTGCTGGGGAGGGGGTGAGGGCGAACTTGACTACCAAGGGACAGCACAAGAAAATTGGGTGGGAGGGTGCTAGCACTGTTTTGTGATCTAGATTGTAGCCGTACACGATTCTACACATTTGTCACAACTCAGGACTGAACCAAAAGAAAAGCGAACTTGACCGTGATGAAATTTAAAAAAGAAATATTTAAAATGATTGCAAAGCTCAAGCCCAGATCCTCCAAGACTGAATAGAGAGGAAGACTCACCAAGGAAGAGAGAGAGACAGATAAAGACAAGTGTCTCCAAAGTCAACTCCAGTTCCCCAGAAGCCACCTATCCACTGCCACTTCCCAATGGCCTCACAGGGCACTGCCGCCCAGACAACAACCATGTCCTTGCTTCAGTGCTCCCAGCCCATCCTAGCCAGGCCAGAGCATGTCACATGACTTGACTAAATGCTCAGGGCCAACAAAGGGGAAATAAGCCCAGAGGGTAATGCCCTGTTGATTGGCTACCTGCCTAGCTCCTGCTCCCCGTCAATGAACCAGACGCCACTTCTATGACCAGGCTGGCCAAAGACCTGTAGACCTGAGAAAGCAAAAACCAAGAGCAGTGACCTTGGTACAAAGGCCCAGTTTCCCAGCCCCTTCTCCTGAATGAGAACCCACTTCTTGATTGATTGACACTGGGAATGCCCACCCTCTTCAACGGAGGTTTCTCCAGCAGAGTTGCCAGAGAAAATTACAGGATGCCCAATAAAGTTGAATTTCGGATAAACGACAAAGAACATTTTGCTATATACATGCAATATTTGCACGTGTTTTTACATGCTAACTCTGACAACCCTGTCCTCTACCAGTAAGGCTGTGGCCTCGCCCACCACGCATCAGAAGGTAATTTGTTACACTTCCATCACTCTAGTTTCACACACCTGTATTGTTCATCCTAGCACATGCCCTGCAGATTCAAGAACCCGCTCTGTCAGGCAAGTCTCTCTGGAAACCTGACCTCAAAGCAGACCAAGGTGCCAAGGAAGGGGGAGGTAAGTTCATGCAAATAGCGTGCCCTCTTCAATGTCTACTGCCTACCAGAAGCTGGACTCCAAGGTCAAATGTGGGTGGGGCAGATGGGAAAAGGCAAACCTAGCCTGAGGATCTATTGATGAGCAGGCTGCAGAGAGAGCCCCCAAGCCCTTCCAAACCTCCTCCAGGATACATCAGGTCCTCTCCAAGGACATCATGGGTCACCCCTAGAAGACTCCCACAGATGGACTCTGCAACCAGTCCACCTCTAGGTCTCCCCCAGTGAAGACTTCCCCCACCCACTTCCCCTGGGTGATTCACGGTGTTCTTTTCATTTTTCTTTTTTCTTTTTTTAAGGGGCAGGGAGGGGCACAGGGAGAGAGAATCTTAAGCAGCGCAAAGCCTGATGCCAGGCTCGATCTCACCACCCTGAAATCATGGCCTGAGCCAAAATCAAGAGTCAGACGCTTCACCCATTCAGCCCTCAGGTGCCGAGTCACAGTGGTCTTTACACTTTCCAAAGCGCTGTGATTACAGCAGACATCTGGGGAAGGTGTCCCCTCATGGGCCCCCACAACATACGAAAGCGGATGGTGCTTCCTTTCTGGGGCTTTTTATTTTGCCATTGACAAAGGGAAAATCTGTCCAGAATTTACATGAAAAGCTCCAGCAGATGCTCAGCAGCTGCTCTCCATCTGTGAGGCTGATGAAGCAAGGTTAACTGGAGCCAGGGCTTCAGGTTCAATCGGACGGCAGGAAGGGGGTTGGGAGAAGAAACCTAGCCCAAGGTGGGAGGATCTGCTCTGTGACAGCCCTGTGCCTGGGCTTTTGCAGCATGGGTTAGAGTGCTCAGCGGGGCCCCAGGTGGCGCCTCAAGTCCTTGTCTCGCTCCATGGCTCACTAGTCACACAGTTACCAAACATTTCTCGAGCATCTGTGTTCCAGGCACAGTGCTAGTACTGTGGTTACAGAGATACAGAACCAAACAGTGCTGGCACTCAAGGAGCTCACATCCCGGGGCCGCCACCACCACCACCACACAGGCCAAGGTGATAACAGAGCTGAATCTGGGGGCAAGGGGGGCACAGAGGGGCCGCAGTGGGCAGGCAGGCTGGGTTTCCTGGAGGCCATGTCTGTGCTGGGTCTCAAAGGAGGAGGAGGAGCACAGCTTAGAGATTGGAAAGGGATGGCACTCCGGGCAGAGGCCTCAGCCCGGTCCAAGTCACAGAGGCAAGACGCTGAGAGGATGCTGGAGCATGAAATCAGAGTGGCAAGAGATAAGGATGGATGGCCTGGGGGGGGCTGGCATGGAAAGTTGAGGGTTTTTCACTCTCTCCTGAGCAGCCATGAGGGCATTTCAGGAGTCCCAGAGTACCATGTCCTGGGTGCATCTCAGAAAGGCTACTCCAGGTACATCCAGGGTTGGGGTACCAATGTCTGCAGGGGCCAGGGAGCAGGAGACAAATCTGAAAAGGACTCAGGAGGCCATTCATCCGCAGGCCTGGAGATTAGCAGGACGTGGGCGGTGAGGGGAACAGCAGAGGAAGGGGAACTCCCTGTTCCTAGGTTCCATGGTTCTTCAGGATCACCTCAATACACTGACTTTCGACACCAGGGGGCAGCACTGTGGTTTTGTTCTAGCTAACGCCACCTGGCACACCTCCAGGCTCTCTGGCGGGACCCATGAAACCCTATCCTCAAACCCCAGGACGCAAGCTCCAACAACAGCGGCCCTCCAATCTGCCGCCCATCCCAGCCTCTCCCTGATCGTTTCAGCCATAGCTCCATAGCTGTGGCCAGGCCAGGATCTATCTGCAGATACGGGGTATTAGGGTCCCCCTAGATTTTAGTGGTCACCATGGTGATGTCCCATGAAGTGGGTGATGCCTCGATGAAGGCATCGAGGATGTCACACAAAGTACAAGAATGTGGCCCAATCACAGCAGAAGCAATGTAGGGAACGGAGTCCCTGATAAGGTGTCCGGTCCAGTAAGGAGCATGCAAAGACCACAGTGCTGCTAGGTCTCGGGATCCTGCCCGGGGCGAAGATGAGTACATACGGCTCAGTGCTGCCGCCTACTGTTCTCGTCCTGCCATTACACTCAGCGTCCCTGAACACCCCCACTCCATAAAGGAATCTCTCAGGTCAGGGGACCTCACCACAGGGCCCAGTGTGTGTGTGTGTGTGTGTGTGTGTGAGGGGGGTGTAAGCTGAAGGCAGCGAGATAGCAGCTCGGACTTGGGGCAGAGCAACCACAGGGGGATGGTCGGGAGGAAGGAGGTGCGCTAGAGACGCAGGGCCCACTACAGTGAGGCTCTTCACATCCACTGGCAGGAGGGATGGGTGCCCTGCTGTCACAAAGTCATTACCCCACTCCCCAGCCATCCCCATCCTCCTCTTGTCGTGGGGAGGCTTGAGGAGGCAAGAGGAGGCATATGCACCAGGCCAGGCTGGCTGGGGAGCCAGATCCAACCACTGGCTGCTTTTGCACAGCTCAGGACCAGAGACTGGTTTTTATCTTTTTAACTGGTTGAGAGAAAATTAAAGGAAAAAGAATAGCTGTGGCAAAAGCCATAGGTCTGCAAAATCTATAATATCTTCTTTCTGGCATTTTTACAGAAGTTTGCCAATGCCTGGACTAGCTGGGGGGTGTCCACGCCAAGACATGGATGGGGGGTCAGGCCTCCCTATCACACTGTCCCTGAGACATCTGCAGCTCCTCCAGCCTCGCCTGCCCCCTCTGGGACCCCAGCCAGCATGAGAGCCAGCTGGTCTCCTCACTGCCCTGACCGGGGAGAGAGGACAGGGCCCATGGTTTCATGAGGGTCAGGGAGAGTCAGAAGAAGCTGGATGGAGAACAGCTCGGCTCAAATGTGCTGATACCCAAGGCTCTCTCTGGGCCTGTGCCCGGCACAGCTGTTTGACTGGAGGTGGGGGGGCGATGCTCCCCCTCGGAACTCTGTCAGGGATTACACGACTCTCTGAGGCCTCAGAAAAATACTTCAGCAGTTCTGGCAGGCTCTGATTTGCCAGAAAGTTCCCCAGTGCCCAGCGAAACTCACAGGACTTGTCAAAATGACCTCCTTTCATGCTGCAAATCCCTTCTAACAAGAAAAACCTGCTGACGGTTCAGTTCTTTTGTTAACAACCAAAATTTTTTAAAAAAGGAAGAAAGAAAGGAGAAAAAAAATCCTCAGTTCTTGCTCCTTCCGAGAGGAGAGTAAGTCATTCGTAACATAAATAAATGAAGCAAGATTTTCACCCTCCAGTAATTTCTTGCTCTGTCTCTTGTCTCCAGTAGCAGATACCATGTGACTCAAGAACAAGAATGCCTAATGACAAGAGTCGCCATGCTGTGAGCACAGCTCATGTGCCACATAGTGTCATGCCCTTTCCCTGACATCGCCTCCACAGTGTGGGCCAGGCTCCTGCCTTCCCCAGGAGAGCTTCCCTTGGGAGCCCAAGGATCATGGTGTCAGCAAAGATCTGTCCTCAGGATCTGGAGACCACTCGGCCCGTGTTAAGGGGCCCGGAGGCAGCAGCCTCCACAAAGAAGGGCAAGAGGGAAGGAGCCACAAGTAGCCTGTGGAGGCGTTGTCCTGACTCTGCCTTCAGCAGCTGCATGACCCCTCCTCGAAGCTACAAGCACGGATTCCGTGAGATAACCCTGGGCAAAATGGTGGCCTGTAGGATGCCCTCCATAAACGTTCATTTCCCTCACATTTCCTTGACCCCGCAAATGGAGATCGTATCATCAACTCCTTTCTCACAAGGTGGCTTTAAGGCTCGGATGAGGGAAGCCTGCAGTGGAGCCCCTGGGATCATACAGTCATTCAGCAAGCATTTCTTAAACATGTGCCAGGTGCAACTTCCTGGATTAGGTTCCGGGATTCGGGTGAACAAGAAACACTCCTCGCCCTGATGGAGACTTAAGTCTACTCTTCATAAATAAAGATGGCGTGCTTTTTGTTACTCGAGGCCATGATCCTTGTGTTCAAGAGGTGAGGAGGAAACATGCTGGCCTGTAGACTTCCTTGTCCACGGTTAATAGTCTCATGACCTGGGCATGGTTCTTAAGCCTTCATTTCTTCACCCATAAAATGGGATCATGTTTATGAAAATCAAATGAAATAATGTGAATGAAAGTGCTTGGCACGGTCTTTGGCATTTGGTGGACATCAAATATGTTAATCAGATAAACAGTGTGAGGAAGCATAAGCATATTGGTCTTAAAGACTGAGGCTCTGGGGAAAGCTCGGGTAATCCTAGTCTGGAGTTTTCCCTACAGCCCAGGGGAGGGAGACCTAGGGGAGGGGGGCCTCAAATGTTGCCTCTTTCACACATCCACCCCTTTCTGCCATTGGTCCTACCCGACCCCCTAAACAATGCCTTCTGCAAAGGCAGTGCCCAGGGGCTATGTTAATAATATCAATCATTCTGGTTTGTTGAGCATTTACTATGTGCCGACCCCCAGCACCTCACTGAATTCTCACTATAAGCGTATAAGGAGGCACTGTTTTCAGCTCCATTTTACAGATGGGAAAGGTAAGGCACAGGAAGGTTTTGGTACACGGCCCAAGATCACAGAACTGGTGATGAAAGCATCTGGGATTTGAACCCTAGTGCATTTTTTCTTAAAGATTTTTATTTATTTATTTGTTAGAGAGAGAGAGAGAGAGAGAGCACAGGCAGACAGAGAGGCAGAGGGAGAAGCAGGCTCCCTGCCGAGCAAGGAGCCCGATGTGGGACTCGATCCCAGGACACTGGGATCATGACCTGAGCCGAAGGCAGCCGCTTAACCAACTGAGCCACCCAGGCGTCCCAACCCTAGTGCATTTGACAGCGGGGCCCACGAGTTAACACCCTGGGCTTCGTGACCTGAATCACATGGGTGGGGCTGGGCAATGAGCCCACAGCCTCATGCAACATATGATTCTGATAATAGCTAAATGTTCGCCAAGCACTGACTATGGGCCACACACTCTGGCACTGTGTCTCAAAGAGATCTTAAAACTATAACAACAACCATGGGTGCCTGGGTGGCTCCGTTGGTTAAGCTTCCAGCTGGCTCTTGATTTCGGCTCAGGTCATGATCTCATGGGTCATGAAATCGAGCCCTGCCTCAGGGTCCACACTCGGCGTGAAGCCCGCTTAAGATTCTCCCTCTCCCTCTGCCCCTTCCCACCTCACCACACATACACGTGCTCTCTCGCTCTTTCTCTAAATATATATATATCAACAACCTTATTAGCTGCCTCAGCTAGGAGCGGTGCTGTGTAAGAGGAACTCACCTGTCTTCTCTGTCTGTGATTTCCAAAGCTGTAATTGGTGCTTTTATGTAATAATACTAGTGCTGACTCTGTGCCGGGCAGGCTCTAAGCTCTTTGCCCATGGTAATTAAGATGGCTACCATGGCTAGCCTCACTTGGAGGAAACCGGGTCACTTGGCCAGGGTTACCTGGGCTATAGGTGACAGGGCAGGGTCCAAACCTGGGCCGTGGGCTTCAGACCCTCTGTTCACAGCCCAGCATGCTCCCTCCTTGAGCCACGCTGGGGCTCAGGGCCGCTTCTCCCTAGACAACTGGGAGGTGAACGGTATTCAGCAGACAGTGGGCTCAGTTTCCCTCGGGCCCTGCAGAGAGCTTTGCATCTGTGGTTTGCACACAATGGGTGGAATGGAATTCCTATCATCGAAATATTGCCCAAGAAAGTGGTGTATTTAGCCCCAAACTCTCACCCACTAGACGATCTCCCTAAAATTAACGTTTGGGCACTCCTGACTGGGGCCTCGTCTTTGCCAATGGCTGATAACATCCAAGCTCGCCACAAAACCAGGGGCCACCCGCTTCTCAGCACTGTCATGGTTATCAGAAACAAGGGAAGCCTGAGACACTGTCACAGCCAAGAGGAGCCTAGGGACACATGCTGATGAAATGTAGTGTGGCATCCTGGATGGCTTCCTGGAACAGGAAAAGGATGTTACAATCAGACTAAGGAAATCTGAATAAAGTACGGACTTTTAGTTAATAAAACTCTCAACACCGGGTCATTAATTGTAACAAATGTACCATACTAATGTAAGAGGGTAATTACAGGGGAGACTGGATATGGAGTATATGGGAACTCTCTATACTATCTCTGGAGTTTTTCTGTAAATCTAAAACTGTTCCAAAAATAAAGCGTATTATAAAAAATATACGTTCATTAATGATACTACTTAATTTTACAGCTGTGTCTACTTTTTCACATCTCAATTTGTCTTGGTCAGCTTGGGCTACAACAAAATCCCAGAGATCAGGTACTCAAAAAATAGACATTTGGTTCTTACAGTTCTAAAGGGTACAAAGTCCAAGATCAAGGCGCTAGCAGATTTGATTCTTGATGAGGCCCCCTCTTGGCCCTCAGATGGCCTACATCTCACTGTGTTCCCACGTGGCTGAACCTCTGGCATCTTTTCCTCTCCTTATAGGGACACTGGTATCCTCTCCTCTCCCATTATGGGGGCTCCCCCCTTGTGCCCTCATCTACACCAAACCACCTCACTCCCACTACCATTACGTTGGGGGTTAGGGCTTCAACATATAGATTTTGGGAGGACACACTCAGTCATAACACAGCTGAGGTCAACAAAAATGGAAGCATGCCCTCTTTTTTAAAGGAAGGATATCCTGCCACTTGTGACAACATGAATGACCCAGAAGACACTACAGTTAAGTGAAATAAGGCAGTCACAGAAGGACAAATACTGTATGATTCCAGTCATCTGAGGTATCTGAGACAGTCAGACTTACAGAAGCAGACACTGTGCTAAGGGGGTAGATCTCATGTTAGTATTCTTACCATAAAACCAAGACAAACCAAAACCAAAACCACAACAGAAAAAAAAAAAAGTCACAACAAGACAAAAGGGACACAAAGGACCTTTTGGAGGTGATGGACATGTTCATTACCACGACTGTGGTAATGCTATCATGGGTAAATACACCCTAAGCCCAAATGCATCTAATCGTAGACATCAAATATGTGCAATGTTTTGTTTATCAACTATTGTTCCATAAAACTGTGGAAGAAAGAAAAGAGAAAGGGAGAAGGAGAATGTGTTCCCTCCTGCCCCACCTCAGGACACGTTCTCCCCAACAGGCACAGGAAAGCCTGTCCTGTGGGACAGGAGAAGCACACTTCACTGGACATGGGACGCCCCCAGGCAGTCCAGCCCCGTCTTTACCAGAAGCACCGCTTCCAGAAGAAATAACCTGTGTTCCTAGAATTGAGGTTATAGGGAGTTTGTTCAAACCCAGGCATGGCACGGGACTGGGATATGAGGGGCCAGAGCAGCCTCTGTCCAGCAAGTAGGAAGCTGTTGGGAGGCGCTGTGCCTGCCAGTCATTAGCCAGACTCGCCTGGGGGCCAGAGAATGACGCCCAGGGAGGCTCCAGGGACTGCGAGCAGTGGAGATCGGTGTGGCTTCCAAGTAAACGTGTGTCGTCAAGCCTCAGCTGGGCCATTTCCCAGCTCCAGTGGCCCCAGGCAAACCACATGTCCCCTTTAAGACTCAGTTTCTTCATCTGAAAAATGGAGATGGTGAGACGCCTACCTCGTGACTGCTGTCAAGGTGAAAGGAAAACACGTGTTACTGTTTAGACATGAAGGTAACCCAAGACTAGTCAGAGAAACATCTCGAGTAGCTCTGTTTGGGATGGGGCCAACAGCTGGAAAGGATGAGGGAAGGGATGGTTGCTTTGATTTAACCCTGGGTATCCGTTATTTGGATAGAATAATGCACAGTGCGTTTAAAAGGGAGTCGTGCATGCAAAGTTTTCAGCCCTGGGTCCGCACATAGCCCAAACGCGGGGCAAATGGTGCAGAGGGTGCCACTGGGAGTCCGAAGATTCTCGCTGTCGCTTGAGGCATTCCCTGGGGCTTCCTGGGATGGATGAGGAGAGTCTAGAAAATCTCAACGAGCGGGACTGACAGACACGAACTTGACCAAACGTCAGCACACCACAGTGAGCAGGTCTCTCTTGAAGTTTGCAGGTGATTGAGAAGAAATTTATATTAGTTTGTAAGCGTATGGAGCTTGTTAACCCAAGATAGGGTATGGGCTAGAAATCACTGAGAGCTAGGACAGGAGGGGCTGCCATAAATCTTGTATCATAAAACCATATCTTTGTGACTGAAAGGAGCCCAGGAGGCTCAGGGGTATCCCTGGCTGTTTGAAGCTGAAGTCTTGAAAGGCAGCTGTGTCCCGATCTTGTCACCCTCTCCTCGTACCAGACCTTGGTACCACCTAGTGACATCCATACATGAATCGTGGCTGGGACCTGGTCTAAAAAAAACAACCAGACACGGGTGCAGCTTTGGAGCTGTGGTTATAGGCAGACCCAGATCAGGAAAGAGCCCGTGCAGGTGACCGTCTCCCCCACCTTCATCAGCACCGCAGACCTCATGCCTCAACCCCACAAACACAGACACATGCCACCGCATACACCGTACAACCCACTATACACGCATGCACACATGCACACGTGCACACACATGTACACATGCATGCTCTCACACATGTGCGCACACATGCATGCACACTCCC
>ML108660.1:125634-192082 GCA_003697995.1 Taxidea taxus jeffersonii
CACACACACACACACACACACACACACACTCCTGTGGAGGGGCAAGCACAGGATTCAGAGTCGGAGGCCTCGCCACCCATGAGTAATGACTCTGGCTTTGCCATTTAACCGAGCTGAGATTTCCACACCTATAAGCACAGACCTACCTCCAAAGAGCCACGGCAAAGGCAAATAGGAAACAAAAAGTCTGCGAAGGAGCTGTATAAATTATAAATCAATTAATGAAAGTGTAAGCTGTTGTTGTTAATTAAGCGGTCAGTTCTGCTTTAGATTACAGCTGACCCGTGAACACAAGAGGGTTAGGGACACCAACCCTCCTTTACAGTCAAAAATCCATGAATAACTTTTGACTCCCCCAAAACATAACGACTAATAGCTACTGTTGAAAGCTACTTACAGATAACATAGGCAGTCGATAAAAACAGATTTTGTATGTCAAATGTCTTATGCACTGTATTCTCACAGTAATTGACATTAGAGAAAAGAAAATGTCATTAAGAAAACTGTAAGAAAGAGAAAATACATCTACAGTGCTGTACCGTATTCATAAAAAAAAAATCCACGTACAAGCAGACCCATGAAGGTCAAACCCGTGTTGTACAAGGGTCAACAGTATATAAAATGTGATTTCTTCATCCAGGGAACTAAGAAGGAGTGGCTAGGGGCAGGCCCAGAGTAGGGAGAAAAAAGGTTGGAAGCAAGACCCTCAACAGCAGACCCCGGGAAGAACTTTCTGGACC
The DNA here is from genome assembly GCA_003697995.1 of Taxidea taxus jeffersonii. Lineage (NCBI taxonomy): Eukaryota > Metazoa > Chordata > Mammalia > Carnivora > Mustelidae > Taxidea > Taxidea taxus. The sequence continues at coordinate 126,375 of ML108660.1, forward strand.
CACATGTGCCTCAGGCGGGACCAGAAACTGAAGAGTGAATCTGCATCAGCCACAGGATGCAAGGAAGGAAAAAGTTGTTTTTACTCAGCTAACTGACCAAGTTCATTTTTATTCTTAAAGAGACAGACCCCCTCAAAGAGAAGGGCAGCCAGTATGGTCCCACAAGGATATACATTCCTGAGCAGCGGGCAAGTGAGCTCCTCCTTCAGTTCCTATCCTATTTCTTCAGGGGCCTCTGGGCTGGACACCTGTGCAGGGAAGTTCTGCCCTCCAGGAGCTGATGGAAAGCAGTGAGCTGCTGGGGAGAGGGCTCTGAGACCTGGGGGTGTTTCAATTGTGAAACAGTGAGTCACTCTCTTCCCGCTCAGGTCCCACTCATTTCGTGAGTGGGGAAAGGAGACAAGTTTAACTCTAGGAAACAAGCTCATTTACATGATCATTTGCATAGATGTACATAAATTATGCCTTCCTACGAAATAATCTGAGCTTGAGTAAAGGCAAAAAGGAAATGTGCCTTTCTGTTCTTCTTTCCCATCTGCTTTTCTTCCTTCCCTGTCACTACTTTCTTTTTATAATTATTTTATTTGAGAGAGAGAGAAAGAACATGAGCAGGGGAGGGGCGGGATGGGGCAGAGGCAGAGGGAGAAGCAGACTCACCTGATGCGGGGCTCGATCCTGGGATGCCAGGATCATGACCTGATCTGAAGGCAGCTGCTTAATCGACTGAGCCACCCAGAGACCCCACTTTCTTAAACAAATGTAAACAATTTGAAGCTTCCGTCAGCAAAAACTACATGCCTGTACCCCTATCCCACAGACATTTGGGAAATGCTTGCATACTGGGGTCATCCGGAAATCCTGCTTTCTTCTCCATTTACCCCCTAACCTCATCCACAAGTTCACACTCTCTTCAGATTTCCGTGTTCACTGTCCACAGAAGCGAAGAATTCGTGAGCTCCAAGGGCACGGAGTGGGGAAATGGACTGGAAGCTCTGGGAGGGGGCGTGTTTTATGTGCTGCACTGTCTCCCAGGGCTTATGGCTGGACAGACGAGACCGCCTTGACCACTGTAGGTAGGGAGAAACTGAGGCTTGCAGCATGGCTGTGGCGTGGCTGGGTTCCCGCAGCTTGCTCTGGACACCGCCAAAACCTTAAGCAGGGTCCAGAGCTCTCTGCACAGGACCACGCTGATGCGTTACACTGGCAAAGTGGCATGTTGGGCAGACTCACCTTTGCGCCCTAAAAGCCCTCTCCCAGCAGTATTCACTCATGGAAGCCGAGCACGAAGATGAGTCAGGCCTGGAGCTGCGACAGAGCTGTGCCAAGGCCTCCGTGGGCCACAGTGCACACAGGCATGTGTCACCTGTCCCCATCTGAGCTGTTCCTGAAGCCGGAAGCTCTGAAGGCTCGCGGGGACTGGCATTTGTCCCAGGAACAGAGGCCAAGGGCAAATCGTTTCTTAATTACTGCTTACAGTGCAAGTTTTTGCTCTGGCCTGGACAATGGCCAATCCCCCAAAACACATTGACTCTCTTACCAGCCTACAGTCAATTGATCCTGGGAATTGATCCTTGTCTGACCCATGGATTCTACTGTAACCAGAGAAGCTGCAGCAAGCTCTCCCAGCCACAGGCTCCTCTCTGCAGCGGAAAGCTGCTAAAAGGCCCTCCTCCCACCTGCTCTCCCGCAGCCCCACTCTCCCAGCCCATCATATGGTCTGAGGCCAGGCCCTCTTCCTCAGAGGCCTCCCCCACCAGCCTGGTCAGTACCCCAAGCCCCAAATGGCATAGTTCCTAGGCGCCCCCCCATCTGCCACCCATTCTGCAGTTACAGCATATTCACCATCAACCTCTCAGCATGTTTTTATACAAAACCCTCTGAAGCGGGCAAAAGAGGCTCCCCCAAAAAAGTGACTTTCCCCATCTTACAGTGAAGAGAAACTGAGATTTTTTTTTAAAGATTTTATTTATTTGAGAGAGAGAGAGAGAACACAAGCAGGGGGAGAGGCAAGCAGAGGGAGAAGAAGGCTCCCCACTGAACAGGGAGCCTGATGCAGGGCTCAATCCCAGGACCCTGGGATCATAACCTGAGCCAAAGGCAGACGCTTAACCGACTGAGCCACCCAGGCTCCCCAAGAAACCGAGATTTAGAGAGTACAACAGAGTTGCATTTTAGGACACCCAGCACTGACAACAAATAACCCCCAAATCTCAGTGGCTTGACATGATCACTTCACTTCTTGCTCATACCACTGTCTAATGTGGGCTGGGTGGCTTGCTGGGTGCTCTAAAGGGACACTCAGGGATGGAGACTCCTGTCATCCTGGGACACCAGTATATCTAACGTTTATCCCAGGAGGGTGACACAGGGAGATTTGTGGCAAGGCCAGAAAGGATACTCATCACTTCTGCACAGGGTTCATTGGCCAGACCTAGTCATGGGACTGCTGACTGTAGGGGAGACTGGGGAACCTGAGCCTTCTGTGGGTCCCAGAAGAGGAAATGGACAGGGAGCAACCGATCACTCTCTGCCGTGGAGGGGACGGTGATGCTAACTTTCATCCATGGAGTTCCATGTGCGAGCATGGCATGTGCAGCTACGTAATCATCTCTTTCAATCCCCATGACAGCTCAATGAGCATGACTCATCTTTTTTCACAAGCACAGATTCAGAGAATCCGGAGCTCAGAGTCCAAATCCCCTGCTCCGGCATATGACTACATTCTTTTTGGACAAGGATGAACATAACAAAGACAACAATCCTTTTCGGCCATCTCATCTCCCACCCCAGATCCCTCCCCAGTTCACCATTGTTATCAGTTTGCTGTTTATCTTTCTGGATCTTTCGGTATATGCGTTTATATGCATGTACATACTCACAGTGATCACCCAATTGCTTTAACATCTTCTTGAAAAAGTAGAACTCTTATTATACACATGATAATGCAACAAAATCAAACACATACCTCCCATAGACATCTGGAGCTTTTTCCACCAGATCATACAGCCTGCCAGACTTCCACCATGCAGTAATTCCTTTGGAATAAGGTATAGTCTCTAGACTGTTTTGGCCACAAGGCAGGAACCTCACAAGGCCAGTGTAAATAATAAAGCACCAACAGTCATTTACACCCCAGTGCAAACACCTGTTGTCTCCATAGAGCCCGACCCAGCAGGACTATGCACAGGTCTGATGCCTCCTCTTCTACAGCAGCCAGCCCTTGGCCCATCACCCAGTTTGAGGACATGCTCATCTATACCCTTAAACTCTGTCGGATGTGGACAATCTCTCATCAAACGGCCCAGGATATTGGGGGATGAGGGAATGGATTTCTGAGGGTGAAAAAATACTCACCCTTTTTGAAAAGGAGACTGCAGGAAAGCAACTCAAAACCAGCCCAAGTCTGGACAGCTGAGGATATTGTACCCCAAGGGGTAGCTCCCATAATCCCAGCAATCTCTGCTGTGCAGAAAGGTGGGTTTAGTTAGCCTCATTTTATAGTTGGATACCCCAAGTCCGAGGTGTGGAGGTAGACTGATCGAGGTGGGCATGCAAAGCCATTCCCTCACTTGCACAGACCCTGCCTTCCAAATCTGGGATCATCACCCTGAGCAGAGCCCATCCTAAAGCCCCTAAAACCTGGGGCTTTGTTTGTTAAGCTTCTACTTTCTAGCACCAAACAAGGCACCAGGATTTGAACCAAACCTAAAAATGATTCAAAAATTACCAAACTATGTGAACTTTGAACCGAGCTTGAACATTGTTTCATTGATCTCTGAATCATATTTAGAGGGTACTGCTTTCTACCCATTCTCAAAGACCTAACGGGGACCCCATCTTCTAGGTGAAGCTGCTTTGATGTCTTCATTTGAGGTGATCTGAACTCTTGAGCACTTCATGTCTGTACAATTAACGGATCAATCAATCAGCTTCTTTGGGGCTGGGCTGTTATTTAAATAATTTGCTTTCATAATTTATCAGGAGCTTCTATCCTATTTCCCCAAAAAGAGGATAATCTCCTTGAGGGCAAAGGCTCTCCTGACCATGACCGTGAACCCCAGAGAACTTAGCCTGATGTCTTGCACACAGAAGGTGCTCAACACACGCTAGGGGCCATACATCATTTCACTGTTTAAATACCTTCATATTTTATAATTTCTTATGTTCACCTAACAGGATAATGAGGTTTATAAATGATCTCATCTCATTTCATTAGCACATGTTAATCACAAATCGCTCTCATAACTCTCAACTCTTTCTCACCAACTGTGTTGAAATTGAGAAACTTATCACCATCATCATCTTCATCATCACCATCATCATCACTACCACTATCATCATTTTCCTCACCTTCATCACCATCACCACCACCACCATCATCGCCATTATCATCACCTCCATCACCAACAACATCACACCATTGATGATAATCAACACCATCATCGTCGTCACCACCATCATCACCACCATCATAACTATCATGCCACCAACACCACCATCAGCATCATCACCACCACCACCATCATCACCATCATCATCTAGCAAGTGTCTACTACCCTTGGCCAGGCACTTGCTATAAGCAGCCAGCCTGACAACTGTGATCACCATGTTCCCTTACCCCATTGTTTCCATCATCACCCCACACCAGTGGCTCCCCAGACATTCTCTCACTGAATCCTCCCAACAGCTCTATGACTACATGAGCTCTACGACTGCTCATGTGTCTGAAGTCCTCACCATTCTGTGGGCACTGTCTGATGTTCACAACATGAAGCCCATCATTTAATTCTCTCTACTGCTCTACCAGGTAACTGCATTCTTTCCATTTTGCCGATAAAGAAACTGAGTCTTAGAGAGGTTTGGCAACTCCCTTGAGATCTCACAGCAGCTTCTCTGAGTGCTTAGTAATTATTGAAACTGGGTGATGGTTAAGTGAGGGCTTAATGAAAACCCTTCTTCTGGGTGTATTTGATATTTTTCTTAATAAACATTTAAAGTAAAAAGTTATCTCAAGCAAAAGAAAATAAAAAGAACTCTATCAAAATAGCCCCTGGGGCACCTGGGTGGCTCAGTGAGTTAAAGCCTCTGCCTTCGGCTCAGCTCATGATCTCAGGGTCCTGAGATTGAGCCCCGCTTCAGGCTCTCTGCTCGGCAGGGAGCCTGTTTCCTCCTCTCTCTCTCTCTGCCTGCTTGTGATCTTTGTCTATCAAATAAATAAAGAAAATCTTAAAAAAAAAATAGCCCCCACCTCTAACTCACTCACAGGTACATCCCAAAACCCCATATACAGTAGGTGTTCAATAGTTATTGGATGGTAAACGAATGAATGAAGAAATCATGCAGTACATCCAAGGTCCCACAGCAAGTAAAGTCAGTGGCTAAGCCAAGACGGTCTCAGGTGGTCCTCACTCCAAAGCCCACGTGCATCTGGCCATACCAAGCTGCCTTCTCTTTCTCAGGGAGAGGAAAGGAAGGAAAGGGAATGCCAACAACTGGGAATTCCTTTAAAGGGATTTCAACAGTACTGGAAAAGAAGTCCCCTCCCAGGAATGTTACCCATGTCCTCTCACTCTAAATGTGCTCCAGGATCTTCCGACAGTAAGATGCCTATTCAATTTCGGTGCTTAAAGATCAATACTGGGGCTGCCAAGTTCACAAAGAGAAATTGATTAAATCTTGATGAATATGAACGGCAGACATGGTCAGCTGACTCCATTGCTTCTCTTTCTGTCCCCCACACCCTCTCTCCTCCTTTCTCTTTCTCGCTGAAAAGTTTCCCCAGACCTAAGAACAGGGGTGCGGTGGAGCAATGGCGTGTTGTGGGGTCAGTTGGAAAGCGGGAGCCCACCGTGCACCAGCTGGGTCTAAGTCTCCTAGATCCAGACCCGGGGAACCAGAGGCAGGGAAAGGTTTCGCCACACCAAGGGGCTCGCTCACATGGTGCCCGGCACAGACGCCATACTGTATAATGTTCCCTCCCTCTCACCCTCCTGTCTACCTGCCAGAGCTTTGCACAGCACAGCTCTGCCTCTCCAGACGCCTCCTCCACGTGCTAAATTGCAAATGTGTTAACTGGCTCAGCTGTTCCATTCTTCCGCCATTGCCCCACCCCCATCCTTCACTCAAATGAGCTCACAGTAATGACCCAGGACAAGGGGCTTTCTGTCTATTATCCTTGATCTTCCGAACTTTTTCAGTCTGATATCATCATCCCCCTTTTATAGCTAAGGAAACAGAGGCTTTAGGGCGAAAAGTAGCATATCAGCATCATACAGCTGTTGACCTGGGTTGGGGGGATGGGAAGGGAATTCGGGTGGGGAGAAAGACAACAAACTTAGGGGTTCTGAGCCTGAGAAGGGAAGCAGGAAGGCACAATGATGCCTTGGGGAGGCATCTAGGGTGGAAGGGAGGAGGCGGAAGTCTACAGCAAGGCTAGGAGCTATTGAACTCATTAGCCAAGAAACAGATAATGGGTCAGGAAAAGAGACTGGCCCACCCAAAGATTCTGCTGCTTGCCTGGGTGTTCGGAGTCAGGGACCATGGAGGACAGTAGCTTGGTCTAAAAACTAGATGGCAGCTGTGACATTTAGATGTCACCACTTACAGCTCCTGCACATGAGAGTCTCAGCTACCTGATCACGGGGCTCTCGACCGTTAATAGGAAAAACAAATCACCTTGTAGTCCATAAGTGCAGCCCAAAGTAGGGTCAAGAATGGAGAACACCAGAAAAACTACAGGCTATTCCAGTCTGGGCCAGGGGCTCTGCATCCAAAGCCCCTCAGCCCACACCAACCGTGGCTGGCATTTACTGCACATCTGCTTGCAAGCATGATCTTGTTCCGTTCCCCAAGCAGCTTCTAAGGGCAACAGCCTCAGGCTTAACACAGAGGTCAGGAACGGCAGCATGCTGAGGTCCAGGAACTGATCTTGAGGCCGTGACGGTGGAGGAGGGAGTGAGAAGCCAAACCCAGGCCTGTGTGCCCCAAAGCATCCATCTGTCCCTTCCTCATGCCCTGGGCACCGAAGCATGGGGATCTGTCCTGCTCCCAAAGGTCTTCCAAAAAGGTGGATGCTCTAAGGCTTCCCAACGCTGGGCCTGATGCTCAGAAATGTTCTCTCAGCCCTCAGCCTGAACCCTGCAGTCTGTGATCGGAACAGATGATCCTTCCTTCCCTTCCCTTTGTCCACAGGCGGTCCCTGCTTTAAGCAGACGAAACATACAAAAACCCAGACGTGGAAAATCTTACAAATTGTGAAACAAGAGAGAGAGAAAGCATTCACTTAAGCAAAAGGCTTCTTTGATTTTATGGGATTCTCCTAGTGCATTCAAAAAAAAAAAAAAGAATCAATTTACAAAATTCATTTGATACTCATCTTTTCAGGAACACGGCTATTGTCAATTTATAAGAGAACAAAACGGCTCTCTTTCCTGGCTTTCCTCCTGATACTGACATGCCAAAGAGAGTCAGGGTTTGCTAAAAAATGATTTACTCTACAAAAATGTTCTGGCAACTTTGCTTACAGTGTCTCTTTAGTGCAATGTTCAAAAAAACTTCTGGAATTTCTGCATGGCAAAGGCAAAATAGAGAAGGAAGAACAGCAAAATTAAAAAAGCTCTGCCAAGATCAATGAAAAATATTTTAGACTTTACCTTCTTCTGGGGTCTGAACACTTAACGTTTTTCTTCCTCTGGATCATTTTTCAACTTGAAGTTTTATTATTGATTTTGTTCTAGTCTATATCAATGTACCCCTCCTTTTAAAAATCAAATTTATTTTCATTTTTATCTCTCAGAGATGGCCAAACGATGAGACTAGAATAAACCACTTCTTGACTTCTCTTACTTAATTCAATCCCCTCCCCCTGCCACCGTGTAACAGACACCTACAGAGGATGGAGCTCATGAAATGCAAGAGTCACTTTCCCCTGGGTTTTACTGGCCAATCCAAGGCTGCTATGCTCATCTTAGTCGTAATATACAACATGGCCATTTTCACACGAAGGGGACAAACGCTTTCCCCCTATCAGGCTCGTAGTATTTATTTAGTACTTCATCTTGAATTAAATATTTGGCTTTTCATGCTGATTTCCAATCTTGCCAATTACTTAAGTGGCAAAACCACACCTCCCCGCAGAGGGTCACTGCTTCCCGATGGGCCATGCCAGGCTCTGGGCAAGCTTAGGAGAAAGAGAATATCTTTCATAGAAGAGTTCACATGAAATGGAAGGAGGAGGGAGGGGAGAGGGGCCTTGGCTTTAATAACTGCCTGATCCAACTCTGACTCTTCCCGGTATCCATCTAACTCAACATGGGCCCCCATTCCATTGGTCCAGCCCAGAGGCCAAATGACACTGCCCGCAGAAACCATCTCTATTACCTAATTTCCAGAACCCCAGAAAGGACACGTTGCAAAAACAAGCATTCTGTTTGACAAGTACCTCCTGCTCTTCTGATGTATGTCTATCTACAGGAACCCACTGAGTCATCACAACAATGCTGAGAAGTGGTGGGGGCATGACAAGGACCTTGGAGCCACTTGCTCCTCAAAGTGTGGTCTTTGGGCCAGTAGCATCAGCACCACCTGGAGCATTTTAAAAATGCAGAACTCTGAGCCCTACCCTAGACCTCCAAGTCAGAATCTGCACTTTAACAAAATCCCCAGGCATCTGTGTGCATATCAATGTTGGGGAAGCCTGCGCTGGTCTCCCTCGCTCAGGGACTATGGGTTGTTCATCTCGGTATTTCCAGATTGCAGTGCTGGTTAGCAGCTCATACTCAAGAAATGTCAGTTGAACAGATGATAGATAGATAGATACTGATTAAATAAATGAGATGCATTGTGATAAAACCCAAATATATCAAGTGACCAACGTTACAAAGATGTGGACCAAGTAGCATCCAGACCCTCTTTCGACTCATTCACTTTCCTTCTTTACATTTCAAGGTAAAGAAAGTGGCTGCAAACCTTGATATGAGTCCTCCCCTTTAGAATGTACTAGAGTGGAGGAAGATATATAACAGAACCCCCAGCACAAAAGCCTTCCGTCCTCCTTCGGCCAATAGTTTGGATCACTGGGTCATGTTTCGAGAGCATTTTTCACAGTCCAGTTTAATGAAAGGAGCCACATTGTGTTTGGAGGAACCAACAGATTCACTGCCATGTGTTTGTTTTCAACCATGTTGGAAATCAAATCATTCCAAGTAAAGAAGTCGGAAGCAAAATCTCTGCCTACCCAAGATAACCGACTTTATTTTTATAAAAGTGAACGCAACAACACTTTGGATTATCTGAACTTAGACTTTGCTGTGAGTGCATTCTGCAGCCTGGACACATCCTTCTCCTCCTTTCCCCTGGCATCAGCAAGAATGCCAGAATGCATTAACCCAAGAGGGCAGAGCCTCACTCAGAGCCTGTCCTTGTCAAGGGAAAAGTCCTACAGCTTCTGGCTCCCGTACCATCCACCTTCCATCACATCCAACTCATGGCCTACTACGGGATAGGCCTGGAGACTGCAGTTTCCATGGATTCAGAGCCGGGACATTCTAAACCCAGAGCTTCAGAAGGGCTTTGAGACATGTTCTGACTCTGATTCCCTCTCAAATGCTGGTGAAATTCTAATGCCAACAACTCAGGACAAAGCCTCCTCCATAAGTCCACAGAGGAAATTTCCTACAGGAATCCCTTTTCTGTCCCTCTAAACTGGAAGCCACTAACCTTTTTTCTGAGTCAATGGACACCTTTGAGAAACTGATGACAGCTATGGGCCCTCCCTCTTTTCCAGAGAAAAACACACATAAACACACTTTTTGCTTTCAATTTCAAGGGAACTTCCAGAGAGCTATTCATAGAATCTCTAGGGTCCAGAAATTCTAGGTTAGTGATCCCTGATAGAAATGACAGCTTTAAGCCTTTTGCTCTGGTTTCTAAAAACACGACTGTGCCTCGTCTAGCATTACCACCACGAAGAGTTGTTTTAAATCTTTTACCTAAGTGTGCCTTAGAAATTAGAGAAGAGGGGCTCTATGCAGAGTAGACACTACACAAGTTATGATTAGAAGAACCTGGGTTTGTCCCAATTCTTTATTTAATAGCTGTGCCCTTGACAAAGCCACTTAATCTCTCTGAGTATCATTTTCTCATCTGAGAGGGAATGATGATGCTGGAGTTCACAGACAATGCCTAGAAAGTGATTGCTACGTATTGGGCCTTGTTGCTTAATAAATATTATTTCTTTGTCCTTCCCTCTTTTTTCCTTTCCCTTCATGAAGATGGATGGATATCTCACGAAAGCTTCTTACCCCACTTTGAAATCTCCTCTGTGACTCATTCCTTTGTGCTAAGACATTGATGGACTCTGTTAAAAACCCACCTAGTCAAGGGGTTTATCTGCCAAGAAACATTTATTTCGCACATCTTCCCATGTGTGAGCCACCTGGGGAGATAGTCCGGGATGTTCCTCAAGTTGTTTGGGGTCCTGCTGGAGAAATGAGCACGATCCCACAGAAATATAGTCATACACAGGTCATGGATACTGAGTGCCAGTGAGTCATTCACACAATGAGTGTAGATGTTGGGGGACATTGGACGTTTTGGTGGTCAAGAGCCTGGGCTCAGATGTCAGGCAGATCTAGCTTTGAGTTCTGGTCCTTCTACTTATAACCTATGAAATACAGGGCAAGTTCATCCTAGGTCTTTTTGTCTGAAAAAAGACAGACAAGGAACAGCCACAATAAAACCTACTTCGCAGGGTTGCTCTGTGGATGAAATGACACACATCTGTGAAATGTCTACTATAGACACAGGATGAAACTTACAGAGCGTTACATGCAGTAAGGCCATTCTCATTACTTGTGTGGGGTGTGGCTGATGGAGGAGACTTCCAGAGAAGGGTGGAGAATGGGCACTGAAGTAATGGAGAGAATTCAGGACAGGAAGGAAGGTAGGGAGTAAGAACAGGAATAGTGAGGGGTCCCATGAACCTCGCCCACTGTCCTCACTGACACCACCATGTGCAGAGAGGAGAGAGAAGGACACTGAACAGGGATCCAAGGGAATCAGTTATCCATTCAAAGAAGGCAGACTTGGGTGGTCCCACATGGGGGTCTCTGAGGCCCCAAAATGCACGGATAGAACCTAGAACCATAGAGAAGTTATGGGCACACGATGGGAAAGCAAGCTCTCTTGAGCTGGGAGGCAGGAAGACGATGAGTTCCAATGGCAGCCATAGGAATTTTCCTGGGGCTTGGCCCTCTGACAAGAGTTGAGTTTCTTAGATCCATATTGCTTTAGTGGCTACTTTTTGGACAGTTACAGACTATGTGCTCGATAAATACTTATTGATTGATTGATCTCTCCCTTGGCTAATGTTGCCAGGAATGAAACTGCGGTGTCTCAAGCACAGGGTTACGAACTGCCTGTCTCTTTACCTCTAAGGACCTAGAGCATTACAAGCCCAAGCAGGGGCTCGGTGGGGCCAAAACAACAACAGGACAGCTTCACAGGTGACCCTGACCCTAAGAACAAGAAAAATAGATGTGTCCACAGTCCAGATTCTCTAGAAAACTGCCAAGTCTCTGACTGACCTCTGCCACCAAGGACTTCATCTCATAAACCAGGGAAAATGAGGAGGGACAGTTGGTCAGAGAGAAGGATCTGGAGAAAGGACACCTCTGTCCTGACGCCTCCCATCAGCAAATAAGACAAGACAGAGACAGACAGAACCTGCTCAAACATTTATGACATAAAAGAGGGAGGAGACAACTGGGGCAGGAGAGGGCGGGGAGAAGCCTATATTCTAGATGGACACTTTAACATTCTGCTAAGTCCAAAGCCCAGAGGATCCAGATCATTAAAATCTTGTCTTCGCGCGCCAGGAATAGCTCAAGATTTATGCTCCCGTTGGATAGCCCTGCTTTGGCTGGAGGCTGCCTCCAAGAAAGCACTGCTATCTTGCCAGGGCTTAGAAAAGCTCCATTGCTGGGGTTCACTGGAAAAAGCACCCCAGTTTATAAAGGGGTCAGATCAGCCCTAGCTAAGGAAATGGGACAGTCAAGGAGAAGTCCGCCAAAAGGGTGTAGCTGGTACCAAACAAAGAACCCCTACAAATACGTTCATGAGACATTCAGAGTCTAGGCCATGGGCTGTGGTGGAAACTAGCTGTATGACATGAGCAGGTGACTTAACCTCTCTGATCCTCAGGTTCCTCATCTGCAAAATGGGAGTAACACAAGCGCCTACCTCCGATGGCTGATGTGAGAATTAATAGCAGAACACGGACAGGACAGTGCTGGGAACTGAACAAACATTCAAGAAAAATTGTTGCTTTTAAGGTAGGCATCTCTCTCCAATATGGGGACCCTAAAGTAAGTGGAGGAGTCTGCAAGTAAGAACATTCTCCAGTAGGTGAAGAACCCCTCTCAGGATTGCTATGGAGGCCAAAGGAGACACGGAAATGGGTGAAGCAGGCCCTTATAGCAACTGTCTTCATGAGATGAGCTCCACATCTAAGGTCAAATGAACAGATCTCCAAAACCAGGCTGCAAAGCTGCCAGCAAAAACTCTGGAAAGCAAGGCAAATATTCTCAAGCCGTTGGTGGACTGAGCAACTGCTGCTTCCAGAACATTTTAACTACCACAAAATGCTTCATCCTAGAAACCCTGGCAAGAGGGAGTGAAATGCTAACAAGATCCCCTGAGCCACAACTTGAAGGAAACATCAGGAGGACCAGGGTCCTGAGCACGGCTGAGGAGGACGGTGGTCTGGGCGACGTATTCCTGGAAGAGACTGACGACATGCACTAGCCCTTGATTGGAATCAGTTCCCAAGCAGCCCAACAATGATGTGCCCTGGATAAAGTTCTCCTTCTAACAAAGCAGTGACTGAGGACCGTGTGTTACAGGATGAAGAGTTTGATGGAGTCTTTCCCGTAATCCTAGAAAGTAGCATTTCCCAAAGTGTGTTCCGTGAAAACTAGTACTACCACATGCTCCACTGTTCCAGGGTTCCATGGTCAAAGTGTTTGGGAACACTGCAGTATATAACCCTTATTGTGCATTCGTAACACACAGAGTAAAGGCACCAGGTCCTGCGGTAAAGAAGTGCCAGGCTTGTTGGCACGCAGAACTGTTTTGTTTTTTGGGTAAAACACCATGGAACATACTTTGGTGGCATCATTTTGGGGCTCCGCCATAGAAGAAGCCTGGCTGGAAGTCCCCACTCTGCTGCTAACTCAGCTGCTTGTTCTTACTCGGCGCCTTTCTTTTCTTGTCTGCAGGACTCTGTGTTCATGGTCTACCATGGACCAGGACACTCATGCTCTAGTGGTCTACCATGGGTCCATCCGAGACAACAATGCCCTCCAAACAGCCACTTAGAGATGATGCTCAAGAACGGGCATCTGGAAGGACAGGAGGGAAAGGGGTTTTCTTGACCTCTTCCTGGGTAGAAATACTGTTTTCCTTGATGAAATTTTTTAAAAGATTTTATGTATTTGTCAGAGAGAGAGAGAGAGAGCATAAGCAGGGGGAGCAGCAGGCAGAGGGAGAAGCAGCTCCCTGCTGAGCAGAGAGCCCGACACAAGACTCGATCCCAGGACCCTGGATCATGACCCGAGCCAAAGGCAGATGTCCAACCAACTGAGGCACCCAGGTGTCTCTCCTTGCTGAATTTTAAAGAAAACTCATATTTTACTTTATTAGCAAGACTTCTTAAAAAAATCATTATCATCTCACCACCTAAAGGTAATTTCAAACTGTGTGCAACTTGGTGACTGTCCTGCTAGGCATTTTTGGTATGCAAAGATTTGTTTTTGGATCAAAATGGCATAATACAACATGCACTGCTTGGTAATTTGTTTTACTAGTGGACATTAATAGATGCATTTTATTACACATGAACATTGTGTGCTTTTTTTTTAAAAGATTTTTATTTATTTACTTGATAGACAGAGATCACAAGTAGACAGAGAGGCAGAGAGAGAGAGAGAGGAGGAAGCAGGCTGTCTGCAGAGCAGAGAGCCCCATGTGGGGCTCGATCCCACGACCCTGGGATCATGACCCAAGCTGAAGGCAGCAGCTTTAACCCACTGAGCCACCAAGACGCCCCCATTGTGTGCTTTTGATAACATTCATAGAATCTTAGCTTTGGGCGGGTTAAGGCCCTGGCTGGACTAGTTGATAAATTTTCTGAGCACCACCCTTATCAATGAGATATTATCATTTTGCAGATAAAGCAACTGAGGCCCAGAAAGGTGACTGACAAGTGTCATACAGGTTGTAAGAGGTGAACTGGGGCCCAGAGCTGAGGTCTCCTACCTCCTGGAATAGCGAACATTCTTTCTTTCAGGCTGTTCCTATGAGTCCTAGGACTGAACAAGCGCTAAAGGTCAGTCATACTTGGTTCTGATTATGTAAAGGTAGGTACAAAGAATGAGTTGGTTTTGTGTTAAGTCCTTCCTTTAAATTTGGGTATCATTTCCTACAGAAGACAAATGGAATATTATTTCTCCGACTGGATGAAAGAGGGAAAAACCTGTGCTAGAGTTTCCTTATTTAAATGCCTGGGACAATCTTCAGTGGCCATCTGGGGCCGCGAACGGCCTCCCCAGCAGAGGCGAGCTGCCAGCACGTGTGCACGCAGAACCATGGGAACTGGTTAGCTCCCAGGGCCCTGGAGGAACCCACCTCATCCTCCATGGCCCTCTTCCACCACAGCTCCTGGTTGCGTGGGAAAGGGTCCCACATCAGAGGGCAGGATTTGCTGGCTGGTAACCACGCTTGGCCTGCGTTATAAACAAAAGCAAAACACAACGGCTTCCGCCAAAGCTATTGCATCATAAATAACATAAATGGAAGAATTTAAGGAACATGAAGCTCTGCAGAGATTAGCACAGAGTGGGTGAAGCCGACGGGGAAATTGATCACTCCGAATCCCATCAACATAACTATGGTCAGTCATGGAGCACATGCATTGAAAAGTATGTACCGAGCAATCCAGGACAGGCGACCTGCACACCCCTCTCTCTATCTTCTTCCAGGGCCCCCTGGCTCCCAGCACAGCCCTGTGCCCAGGAGCCTGACGCTGGGAGTTTCATGAAGTGTTTCCCAAAGAACATTCTGCCACCCGAGAGCTCAGCCTCTCCCTGCAAGAAAGGTGAGTCTCCAGGGTGGAGTGTGGATCAGCTTGATAACAAGATGACAAGAAGAGAAATCCTCCCTCAGACTGCAAGCCCTTTTGAAAGGCTTGCACCCTCAGGGACCCAGGACATCCCCCCGAGAGCTGCCAATCTGACCACAGCCATCCCTGAGCTCTTGCACTGTGACCGGCTGTGTTCGTGATCCGGGCTGTGTTCCTGACACCCTCCAGCCTCCCAGACACTCCCTAGCTCCAGCCCAACGGACACAGATAGCCTGATGCCTCCCCCATGGCTTCACCAGCACAAACGGCTGAGTTAGCGTGAGCTGCAGCAAACTTTCCATTTCGGTCTTGGCAAAAAGACCCAACTCACGAGGCAACGGAACGCCGCGCTTGGGAGGGTGAGCAGATTTCACTCCCCTAGATTAAAACACTAGAAACGTGGCCGAGAGCCCATAGGATTTTGCTCTTTTAGAGGAACAATATCACATATGAGGAAGGAACCACGCAATGAGTTGCCACAAACCCCACATTTTCAGGGGGCTCTGCTGATGCCGCAGGGGCTCCAGGCCTACCTTGTCTGCCGAGTCTCAGGAGGGACTAAAGTCAATGGACCCCCTTGCAGCCACTGTGTCTGCAGGGCCAATCTGGGCTGAGCGGGGCCTCCCTCCAACCTTCCTCCCAGCAAGGTGCCCAGCCCACACAAGGCATGCACAAATGGCACGTGAGCCCATACAAAGGGAAAATTTGCACCCTGCTCTGCCTGGTGTCAAGGTTCATCTAGCTGCAGGGTGGGTCAGAATTGCCTTCCTTTTCAAGGCTAAATACAATTCTGTTGCATGGATAGACCGCATTCTGTGTATCCACTCATCCACTGGTGACCACCGGAGTTGCTGCTGCATTTCTGCCATGTACATGGGTGGATAGATATCTACTGGGGTCCCTCCTTTTGATTCTTTTGGGTGTGTACCCAGACCTGGGATAGCTGGGTCCTATAGCAATTCTATTTAAGCTTTTGGGAACAGCCATACTGTTTTCCATCCTACTGTCAATGTCATGTCCATCTTACCAATGGATTCCAAGCATGAGGGAGGACAGAGCCCAGCCCTGGGAGAAGCAGCTAAGGCCTAGCTGCTGACAGCTCATTGAGAGGCCCTAGAGAGAGACCTCTGAGGACAAGGGTCTCTGAGGGCAGGGTGGGTGCCAGCCCAGCCCCCCATGCCCGATCATGCTCCTTTGCCTTCTGGTCTCATGGTGGGCTTGTTCCTGCTGAAGGAGCAGCATCTGTGAGGCGGCCATGAAGTACGGCAAAGGGAGAAGACATTTTCTCATCAATAAGCCACTGGAGGGCTAATCATACCATCCACAAAAATCTCTTGAAATGCTAACATCCAGGCCTAAGAAACAAAACTTCTGGAAAGGGGGGATTGTGACCACAGCAATGCCCAGTTCCCAGGGCTCTCCATGGCAGCCCCAGGGAACCACTTGCAGCCCCCAGACAGGCCCTGTCCTCTCTCCAGGCCTTTACATGCGCTGTTCCCCTTGCCTAGAGCAATCTCCCTCCTCCCTGCAGCCCCCCATCAGTCTCTTACTTCTGTTGGAGGGTTCCACACAAATACTGCCTCCTCGGGGGAGCCCTCCTGGCCCCCAGGCTAGGCTATGGCCTCCTCTATGCCCCAAGCAGCTCGGCACATCTCCGTCATGATGCTGCTGGGTCTTCTCTCTCATCACCCCACCCATCTGCATAGGTCTTTGTTGAAAAGCCAGTGATTCCCAGCCCAGGATCCCCAACTCCTAGCCCGGGACTGGGCCCACAGATGAAGTTCTGTGGATGCTTCTAGATGGGTGAATGATGTTTCAAAAATAGGCTTTGATGATTACAACAGTGGCAGGAGTACTAAGAGAGGGCTTCCTAACCTGGGAGTTACTAAGTACTAAGGAGTACTAAGTCAGGAGTACTAAGTCAGGAGTACTAAGAGGGCTCCTTAACCTCATCACCACTGACACTGAGGCTGGCTAAGTCTTCCGTGGGGGGCAGAGGGGCGCGTGCTGAAGGAGGCTTAGCAGCACCCCAGCCTCAACCCCTCAGATGTCGGGAACAGACTTCCTGCCAGGTGCGACAATCTAAATGTTTCTTGACCTGATCAAACAGCCCATGGTGGGCAGGCGGGGAGAGCCCCATTTAGAAGCACCACACCGAGATGACGTACAATTACTTAGGCAGGATTTGTCCTCTCGGGGACCTTCAAGAAGGGCAAGGCCTGAATGCAGATGCGACACAATGTATGAAATCCCATCAGAAATATTCACAGCCTTTCTTATCATCTCATGGATGATTTATAAATTTATACATCTTGTGAATAATTAAGAAATGTACCTGGGAACCTCTTCCAACAGATCATCTGGTAGGAATCTTCAATCATTTGCCGTAAGATATTGACCTCGGTCTGATTCATTATTTACAAAGTTGAGTAAAGCCTGAGGTGAGGAAACGCTGCACCAAAATTATTCTGTTCAAAATAATTTTTTTTTTTTAGATTTTTATTTATATATTTGACAGACAGAGATTACAAGCAGGCAGAGAGGCAAGTAGAGAGAGAGGGTGAGGAAGCAGGCTCCCTGCTGAGCAGAGAGCTGGATGCGGGGCTCGATCCCAGGACCCAGATCATGACCTGAGCTGAAGGCAGAGGCTTAACCCACTGAGCCACCCAGGTGCCCCTGTTCAAAATAATTTTTAAAGAGCTTAGAAAGTTTGGCGGGGAGCAGAACGAAGTCCATGGAACAAAAGTTGATAAGAGCCCTTTGGACCTTCAAATGGAAGGAATTTCACCCAAGGCCCATTGAATGGAAGGCAAAGGGATGAGGCGGCTCCAGCTGGGAGAGGGGAGAAAGGACAGGAATGGCCAGGACTGTAGCTCTCGGGTGAAGCGTGTCCTGATCTGCGGGGGCAGGGGAATACTGGCCAAAAACATTTCATGTTCTTTTTCTTTTTAAGATTTTATTTTAAATCTTAAAAGAGAGCACAAGCAGAGGGAGCAACAGAGGGAGAGGGAGAAGCAGGACCCTCCCCCCAACGCTGGGCAGGGTGACCAACGCGGGACCCAATCCCCAAACCCTGGGATCATGACCCAAGCCCAAGAGAGATGCTTAACTGACTGAGCCAGCCAGATGCCCCGCATTTCCTATTCTTTAGAGACTCTAAATGAAGCAACAGGAGCAGAGCGCTCAGCACAGGCATGACACACAAGAAAAACTTCATGCATAATGGTTTCCCTTGTGAGTCTTCCCAAGCCAAGAAAGCAGGGAAGGAAGCACAGATCCGGAGTGGGAGATATCAGGAAATGAGCTCTTCCTCATATTGAAAACTGTGTGGTTGGACAAGACTGTTCCCCCAGTTCCATCCATATCTCAAGACCAGCAGGAGCCCCCAGATCTCCCATACGGCATCCTTGAGGTCTCAGGCAGGGAGGTGAAGGCTGTTGTTCTAGAACTTTGCTATGCAGAAGAATCATCAGGGATCTTGCTTAAAATGCAGACACGAGGCCCCCACCCCCCAGAGATCTGAATCCAGTCTTTCCGAGGCAGCCCCAGATGCCACACTGTCTACGATGGGCGCCCCGCACTGACAGAGGTGAGAGAAGGACCTCATTGAGAGGTGCTGCCCTACATAGGAAAGGCAGCCAAGAACTTCTGGAAGCTGTACCCACAGAGGCCTAGGAGTGCTTTCCAACACCCAGGGATCAGCTCACACAAGATTTTGATTTGGTGACACCATAAAAATTTGATTTGGTGACATCATAAAAAGCTGATACTTTGTCAAAATGGCAACGAGGAGTTATCTGTATTTTCCATATTGCTACAGGCCCAAATGTTCAATAATTTTGCAATAATATTGGTCTCTTAGGGCAGTAGTTCCCAAACTTCAGTGTATAGAAAACTCACCTAAGAAGAGAGGTTCAAAAAAAAGCTTCTTGGGACTCCTGGATGGCTTAGTCGGTTAAACATCTGCCTTTGACTCAGGTCATGATCTCAGGGGCCTGGGATCGAGCCCCACATTGGGCTCCCTGCTCAGCGGGGAGTCTGCTTCTCCCTCTGCTCCTCCCCCCACCCCCACTGGTGCGAGCACACTCTCAAATAAATAAACAAAACCTTTAAAAAAAAAATGTCTTCTCCATCCCGAGAGACTCCAACTCAGTTGGCTGAGGAGGGCAGGACTCTGTATTAATGGAGCTCTAGACCACAAGGGTGCCATTGTCCAAAAGCCAAAATGCAAAAAACAGAAGCACAGCCACAAGAGAGGGTCATCTCTTCATGCCCTGCATTAAAGGAGGAGGCTGGGAGAACCAACCAGACAAAGAGAGTCACTCTGACCCTTTGAGGCCTGGTTACTAAATGCCCTTGAGATGACATGCATGAGGATGAGGAGGAAGACGGTGAGAATCCACCCTCAGTCCCTTCTGGAAACGAGGTAGAATCACCTTCTCCACCACTGACTCACCTTTATTCATTCAAATCACATGTACTGAGTTTCAATCACATGTCATGCCCTATGCTGGGCCCAGGGGACATGAGTGTCACTACCATCTTTAAGAGTTTCCTGTGCCTTCGCTGCTGTTCCCGGGGATGCTCGACCCCCTAATATCAGCAGCCTCTCTCGAACCCCTTGTTCCAGAGGTCATGGAAAGAGCTGCATGAGAAATTGTAGGTCTTCAGCAAGGCTTCCAGGGGTCAGAGAAGCACGAGGCCTTGAGCAAGAGCGCTGCTGGGAGGCTCATTTCTTGGGATGATAAACCGACACAAGTTCTAGAGAAAGACAATGAAATGAGTTCTGAGCCCGCCCAGAGCTGAGCTGAAAGAGGCGGGGCGATGTGGGCTGGCCAAGCACACCAGCGGAATCCCTGGGCTTCAGCTGCAGCAGCCCAAGCTCATATCCACAGAACTTTTGGTCGTGTGGGTGATCCTCCCACCTGAGCACTCTTGTTCTGCATCCCAGCGTGCACATGGAAAGGGCACAGCTGGGAGCAATGGTTGAGTGCCTCCACTCGGTAAAAGCTCCTTTCAGAATCAAGGGCAGCCCTCCCAACTCCTGTGTGATCATGTGGCTTATCTGTCCCTCTCCATCCCATTCTCTCACTGCCCTGCAAACTCACGCTCCAACTGGTCACTATCCTCCAGAAGTGGCCTCTCTGCAGTCTCCATGTCCATCTTTCTCCTCCCAGACCACGCCCACAACAAAGCCAGCCCCTCCCACCAGGCAGGGCACTGGTCTAAGAGGCCCCCTGCGGTCCTCATTCTCACTCCCAGAACTTCAGTCCAGACCCCCTACTTATCCACTCAGACCAATACAGACACTTTACATAACTCTTGTATTATTCTCTGGTTCGTTTATGAGTCTGGATCTTCTCTCCCCAGTGAAATTGGAAGCCAACGAGGGTCAAGGCCGTCCCTATGCTTTCCTGACCTCCCCATGTAATCTAGGTAGGGTTGGGTCCACCGTAGTTACTTCAGCAAATCCTTACTGATTTGACCTGCTCATCTTCCCCTCTTTCAAACCAATCCTGGGTACAGGCAGTCGCTGCTGAGGCAGCACACAATGGGAAGTGGAAAGAGTGGGAACTTTACGTGGAGTGACTGGTCCTATCTCCAGCCATACCACTAGCTGGACATGCAATCTTTGACCAGTTTCCTGACTTCTCAGAGCCTTGATTTGCTTGTCATTAAAATAAGGATGAGGGGCATCTGGGTGGCTCAGTGGGTTAAAGCCTCTGCCTTCGGCTCAGGTCATGATCTCAGGGTCCTGGGATCGAGCCCCGCATTGGGCTCTCTGCTCAGCAGGGAGCCTGCTTCCCACCCACTCTCTGCCTGCCTCTCTGCCTGCTTGTGGTCTCTGTCTGTCAAATAAATAAATAAAATCTTTAAAATAAGGATGGAAACTCAATCACAAAAAAAAACAAGAGCCCAATTCAAAAATAAGCAAAGGACATGAATAGACATTTCTCCAGAGAAGACACATAGATACGGCCAATAAGCACATGAAAAGGTGCTCAACATCATGAATTATTAGGGAAATGCAACTCGAAAGTACAAGATACCATCTCACACCCATTCAGAGGGCTTCTATAAAAAAAGCAGAACACAGTAAGTGTTGGCCAGGACATGGAAAAACTGGAACACCAGAGCACTGCTGGTGGGAATGGCAACCCACTGTGGAAAACAATATGGTGGTTCCTCAAAAATTTAAAAGTAAAAATACCATATGATCCAGCAATTCCAGTTCTGGGTACATAAAGGAATTGAGAGCAAGGACTTGAACAGATGTTTATACACCATTACATAGCAGCATTACCCACAAGAGCCAAAATGTGGAAGTAACCCGTTCTCAGTGGAGGAATAAATAAACGAGATGTGGTGTAGACACAGCACAAAAGACAGATTTACTATAGGATTCCACTTCTAAGAGGTAACTGGAATAGTCAAGTCCATAGATACAGACAGTAAAATGGTGTTTGTTGGGGGCTGGGAGGAGGAGAATGGGCATTATCGTTTAATACGCACAGAGTTCACTTGTGTAAGACAACAAGAGTTCTGTGGATGGCGGTGATAGGTGTACTTAGAGTACAACGAGAATGTACTTAAACTGTACACTTAAAAATGGGTAAGATGGTAACTTCGATGTTATGCATTTTTTCCCCACAACAAAAGAAAGAGAAAAAATGGGAAGGGTTATATCCAGCATAGACGTTCCCATAAAAATTAAATGAGATGAGGAAGGATCTGGCACACACACTGAATGTTTCCTTCCCCCTCCCTTCCCTTCCTCTGCTCTGGGAAATACACAGACTCACGCCTAACTGTCCCCAGGGAGGCTCGGAGTGGGATGGGCAAGCACATCGGCCTGGGCTTCAGGCAGCTGGTGTTCTGCTGCAGGGGGTCCCCCCTTTTGGAGAGGGTTTCCTCCCTGGTGAATGAGAGGAGGCCCCTAACAGCCGAGAGCCCCTCCCCTAGCACAGTCAGTCCAGGGTTTCTGGGTGCCCCTGTCCTCAGCTTACAACCCTCCAGGCACACACATTTGGCCCATGCCTACCCATGGGCTGTTTCTTCCCACCAAAAAAGAGACGTGGAAGTCCTAACCTCCAGTGCGGTAGAATGTGACCTTATTTTGAAACAGGATCTTTACAGAGATAATGAAGTTAAAATGAGGTCATTAGGGTGGGCTCGAACCTACTATGACTGGTGTCCTTATACAGAGGAGGACTATACACATAGAGACGCACATGGGGAAACAGCACGTGAACATGAAGGCAGAGATTGGGGTGAGGCATCTGGAAACCAAGGAACATGAAAGATGGCCAGCAAGCCACGAGAAGCCTTGAGGCCTAGAACACTGTGTCCCTCAGAGCCCTCCTGATGAACCAACCCTGCTGACACCTTGCTCTGAGACTCTCGGCCTCCAGAACTGCAGGACAATCGGTCTCTGTCATCTAAGCCCCCCCACAGTGGGTGGCAGTACCGTGTTAGAGCCGCGCCAGGAAGCTCAGACACCACGCAGCAGAGAGCCCTGATAGAATCATGTGTTTGAAAATCTGTGAAGTTCCACGGAGCCATGGCAGCGGCCCCAGAGCTGGGGGCAGAGCCTGCCCTCTCCCCACATCCACAGGTCTGGAAAGGCCCAGTTCCCCCGGCCCTTGGAAGCCCCTTCCGACGCCCCGGGGTTGGGAGGAGAGGCCCCCATGCTCCAAAAGACAGGGCCTCAGCGGCCCATGCTGGGTTTATTATTTATAAGCTGCTGTCATCACTTTGGTCTAACCCACTGGAAAGAGTTTTTAATATTTCAGAAACAGACAAGTCTAGCATTGCCCAAGCTGATTCGCAGTCTTAGTCATACAAACCCTGCCCCCACAAAGGAGGCTGCGAGATGACTTCATGCTAAATGTCTCCATGGGCACGCAGAGGGAAGGAACGGACTCTCGGGCCCTCAGGGCCCCCCAAGCAGAGCCCAGACACGGTAGTCAAGAGTGATGTGGCCTCTGAGCCCAAGACCGGCCCCTCATGGCCCGGCCCTGCTCCCTGCCAGGCAATGGGCCAAGGCCCTCCAGGCACATTCTCTGACCAACTCCTCCAACAATGCCATTCCCTCCACTTCAGACAGAAAGACACACAGGTCCAAAGAAGTTCAACAACGTGCCCGAAGCCGCACTGGGAGTGATCCGAAGCCAGGATTCTAATCTAGCTCGAATTCTGCACAAATGAATTCTATTTCCCTACTAAGCCATATTTCTGGAAGTCATTCCAGGTAAAGGCGACAGTGAGAGCCAAGCTCCAGGGTCACAGACCTGAGGGCCACGGCGGGGGGGGGGGGGTCACCTCCAGCTGCGGATGTGCGATTGGTGCACCTGGGTGCACCTGGGTTGCAACTGGGTGCAACTGGGTGGGGGGCACTCACTTCATGATCCTCAACCTGGATTATAAAGGGAGTTTTTTAAAAAAACTGAAACACAGGCAGAAAGGCTTAATTATACTCTCAGGGATAGGAGGTCGGCCCAGGTCTTTCTCTGCAACATCTTTAAGAGGTGAGCCAGGCTCTCCCTTCCCACACAGCTCCCACCACCCTGACCTGAGGAACATTGAGACTCCAAGTCTCAGGGCATATCCTCCTCTGCAATCCACCCCCAGCGGCGGGGACCCTGACACTCCATGACACTGGTGACAAAGGCAGAGATTCTGTGGCAGAATCATGGGTAACATGGTGTATAGAGACGCTATTAATGTCTGGAGCCTCTTCTCCTGAAGAGAGATCTCTCTATTGAGCACATTTCCACATGGCAGAAGTCTGAAGCCATCAACGTGAAAAGGGCTTTGCTTTCTGCGACTGTTCCTTCTACCCAAGGACTTCCTTACTCTGTTGTAGTTCGTTTCCTTTGGGGGAAAAAAATCACTATTCCATTTTAAAGAGTTGATTGATTTTGTCTGCAAATAAATAAATGACTAAATTTTCTTCCGTGCTGCCTCAAAGTTCCATTTAACACCATCATCTCTGGCCATGTCTTGAGTGCCTCCTCATAAGAAGATCCACACTCTGGGACAGCTTCTCCCTCCAGGGCTCATTTTCCCATATGTAAAATGAGGACGATAATATCAAGTCCAGAAATCACACCCCGAGCACTTTCCACGAACCAGCCCCTTATACTCACGATCTCACTTCATCCCCACAGTGACCCGACAATGACAGGCATTATGAGTGTCATCCCCATTTTGCGTATAAAAAATTGAGGCTTAGCGAGGTTAACTGGCCGGCGGTTACAGATGGTACAGGCCGGGTTTGTATTTGGACTAGCCTTATCCCAAAACCCACGCTGGAACCACTATGCCCCCCGAGGGGATTAGATTAAGTAAAATCGTTCAGAGCTCCTTAAACTGGTTCACTGATGGTTGTATGGTACGGGTGGGAAGGGGCGTCGAACAGCTCAGGCAGCTCGAGGGTGGAGTCTTGTGCTTTGCCCTACTCGGTGCTGGACCTCGAGACACTTGGAGCCACAGCCAACTCTTCCTGTCTTTCTGGGGGAAAGAGGCCACCAGCACAGTGGTGACACCGCCTCTGCCTCTTATGCTGAGCCAAGGGGTGGCAGGAAGAACACGGCCGGAGACCTTGGTTTGACCTGTTACTCCAGGAGCCAAGTAGATCCAGCCAAGTTCAAGACCAACACCCTCCAATCCGCGTGCGCATGCGCAAACACACACACATACACACACACAGGCGGTACGTAATAAGAGATCCTTTAACACGAGGGAGGGATGGGTGGGGCCTTGAAAAACCCAGGTTTGGGGACATCTCTTGGGAAAGCTGTAGGGCAGCGGCACGCAGGGTGGGGCAGGGTGGGGAGGACTTGTCCTAGTAATTGCACCCAGAACTGTCCAGGGAACCCCCTCAGTAAACCGCTGCTCCCACAGAGACGGGGCACCCCAGCGCCGCTCTCAGAGACACCCACTGGCGCGCATCAAGGACCAGACACTTGGAAAGGCCCCTCTTTCAGGTCTTGTTTTTGCTCAAGCCATCATCATTTGTTTCACCTGAATTAAATTTAATTCAAAGGGTTGCCCTGGGCCCAGGAAAAGGCCAGTGAGCTAGAGTAAGCATTGTCTGGCAAAGGAAGAGTCTCCCAAAGTTCAGTGGCCCCGGGCAGCACCCTTGGGCAGGTCTGGGTGGAGCAGGCTGAGCCAGGGTCTCTCCCAGACTGTCCCAGAGAGGGGGCGTGTGGGGCGGCCTTTCCCCGTGTCTCCAAGCAGGCTCCCAAGGTGGGGACAACAAATGCCTTTATGGGCCCCTCACTGGCCTATAAACAGAGAAGGCCCTAGAATACCTGTCTTAGCTGCCCCACTCTTCAGCCCCGGCAAAAAAAAAAAAAAACAAAAAACAACAACAACAAAAAAACTTCACTTTCTGGTTCCAGCCATATCTCCCTTTGCTTTCCCTTCCCAGTCACAGCTTCCTGCCTTTAAATTCCCCATTTCTCCAGTGTGACGGACCCTCTGGGGGGCACTTTAGCCACGGAAGTCTAACTATGAGATGAAAAGCTTCATCACAGCTCTGACATGCTGAGGACACGCTGGTGGGAGTCCACTGTGGTCCAGAGAGGGGGTGACTTTCATCCCTGTGGTGGGCCCTCAGGACAATCTACTTCTGTCTATTTACAGAGCCTAGGATGGCAGATGGGAGGAAGGATGGTGTGTGTGTGTGCGTGTGTGTGTGTGTGTGAGAGAGAGAGAGAGAGAGAGACCAGGTTCCTCTCTTCCTGCCTCTTCTCTCCCCAGGCCTTAACACCAAGCCCTCCTCTCCTGATTCTCCAGACCATGGCTGCCTGGAAGCTGGGGTCCTGCAGCCCCCTGGCACATGGTGTCAGCAGTCCCGGGATCCCAGTGTCAGCTCCCAGCTCAGAGGCCTGGAAGCCTCTTAGGTGGACCTAAGAGGGAGGGAAGGATTGATGCACAAAATGGTCCCCATGGATGAAGACAGGGGTCCGCTGCCTTGGGCACCCAGAAGTCCTTGAGAGAGAGGCTGCTGGTCTCTCCACACCATGCCTTAGATACACAGCCTTAATGCTGACACCAGAGAACAAAGAAGGTGAGAAGAGAAAAGCTACAAGGGACTTGACTAGATGGAACCTTGAATGGACCCCAGACCCATCCAACTCCAAAGTCCCAGCTCCTCCCAAGGGACCCCTCGGCTCCCAGAGTCAGACACCCCTGTGTGCGCACAGCAGCAGACACTTCTTACGTCTTGGTCACCTGGCTGGGCCAGGTCTTCCATAACTACACTCGTTGCCGAAGCAGGTGTGTTCCACAGTCTCTGGCCAGAAAGTGCACACCTTCCAGGGCCAGGGTGGATTCCCACACGTCACCAGCTCGGAGCGCCCTTTCCCTCAGAGGGATAGCAACAGTCTTCTTTGTTCTCTCTGTTGTGCTTTCAGATGACATGATGTTGCAACTGTCAGAGGCTGGGAGGCAGCCAGGCAAGAGAAGTGAGGCCCAAGCACACCCCCCAGGCCTTCTTTCCTCAAAGCTCCCCCTTAGGGGATGCACGCTCAGATTGTGCCCATGTACACAAGCGCATTCTCCCTCCACAGGGAGTCTCACACCCTTGGGGGTCCTTCCCATCCTGGCGGGAGCCTCCTTCCCCTCTGGCCACAGCAGAAGAGATCTTCCCTGAGGGCGGCTGCAACAGACCTGCCTGCCCCAGCCTGGCCACTGGGCCTTGAGTGTCTGCGGGCCCCTGGGAAGATTCTGGAATCTGATCTCACTTGCAAGCGGTGGGTGTGGTGCTGCCTGGCAGGGAGGCCTGCCTGCAAGGGCCTCCTCCAGTGCTGCCCAGAGCCCTCCAAAGCAAGGAGGAGGCCCCTATCCACCCATCTCCTTCCTCCCCTTCCTCCCCAGCTGCCCTCATCACAGGACATTTCTGTCTAAAGTGCCACCTGCTGTGCCCACGGCCCGAACCCCACCCAGGAAAGGGGCTACCCTTGAGCCTGCATGTGAGGAAGGGGTACATTTAACATTTCCTTTCAACCTTGTTGCCACACAGAAATGTCAAGGAGGTATTGATGCCTATCTTACAGGTCAGAAAACTGAGGCTCAGATCTGCGCCAAGGCCTAACACAGAAACGGTTGCACTTGCCTTTACACCACGAAAAGGTTTGACTTTCAACCTCAAGCTGAAGAATGCAAAAAGGAAGCCTGTCAAGTTCCCTTACCTGATCCTCACTGGATTGACTGATTTTTACGAAGGCACGAAGACAGCATTTCTGTTGGGTAGTGGTAATCCCTTTCGTTTCTGCAACATGTTGAACCTTTCCCAGCAGCTGTGCAATAGGCTGTCTCCTGTTTACAAGGAATGATCCATGGAGGTTCAGCAGGTTTCATGGATTTTTTTTTCTTTTCAGTAGAGGCCATCTGATCAATGTAAAACTAAACCTGATTTAATGGAAAGACTCACGTTTAAAATTTTGCAAATCAAAATAATTTCTGTGTCTGATTTTTTAGATAAACCGAACTATTAGATTAAACTTCCATGTTGTCACAGAAGGACCCCAGGAAGGAAGTCAGCAGGCATTGGTAGGCTGGCTTCAGAAGCACACACACCCACTCCTGCTCAGTGAACACCAGGCTGGGACCAGCAGCTGGGTCATAGCTGGCTCCTGGTGGCTTGTCTCAGCTGCAGAGCCGGCAAAAGCCCTCCTTGCTAAACTGGGAGACTTCGGGCAAGTCACTGAATTGCTCTAGGGTCTCAATCTCCCCATCCTTCCCATGGAGCTACTGGTGCCTGTCCTACAAGAGTGGTGATTCATTATATTGTCCAATATACACTCATTGAGCACCTACTGTATGCCATGGATTCTTCTACATGCTGGAAATAGAGTAGGGAATGAAACAGACAAGGTCCCTGTTCTCATAGAATTTGTTTTCTAATGCAGACAGGGGGAGAGAGGTAGTAAACCAGAAATAGGATTATTTCCAATGATGAAGACAAACAGAAGGAAGTGATAGAGTGGGCGGGCATGCCACTGAATGTGGGGTTATATGGGCAAAGGGTGAGCTGAGACAGATGAAAAGGAGCCAGCTAGCTCTGGAGAGAACAGTGAAGACAGAGAAAACTTGAAACCTGAGGGCCCCAAGTGGGACAAGTTAGGTGTGTCTGAGGGACAGAGCACAGGTGAGTCCCGTTGCCACAGCCACGGGAGGGAGAGGACAGAGAGCAGCGAGGCTGGGCACCCAGACCCGCAGCCAGCCAGCAGTCAGTGCCCACAGATATCATTGCTTCTGATAGATGTGACCCACAGAAAGCACATAAACCAGCAATTCTGGAAGGTGCAAAGTCCAACAGCACTGCCAGACCACGCGACTCTCAGACTCATCATGAGACCTACGAAATAACCCCGAATGCCATCTGCAGCAATGACAGAAACTAATAGAGAATTTAGTCTGCACCAGACCTAAGGAGTAAGAGAGGCTCTGAATTCTTTTTTTTTTTTTTTAGTTTTTTTTTTAATTTATTTGACAGAGAGAGAGAGAGAGAGAGATATCACAAGTAGGCAGAGAGGCAGATGGGGGGCGGGGGGAGAAGAAGGCTCCCCACCGAGCAGAGAGCCCGATGTGGGGCTCGATTCCAGGACCCTGAGATCATGACCTGAGCTGAGGGCAGAGGCTTAACCCACTGAGCCACCCAGGTGCCCCGAGGCTCTGAATTCTTAATCCTCCTGGGGAGATGGTACCCAAAAACTGGATGGTGTTCCAGCCACAGACGGGGGAGGGACACTTCTCACACCTCCAACCTCACCTCTGGTGTGAGAACCGTCCCCTGCCAGCACCTGGACACACTCCTGACCCACAGCCCAGAGGCAAAGACCAGAAGGAAGAGGAGTTGAGGGCTGACCCGCTGGCCTTCTCAGCACAGGCTATGTGGAATCTCACCTTCAGACAGGTTTGGGCAGTTATTAAAAAAAAGAAGCACCTCTGGATATCTCAGCTGCCATGGCCAAGATCAACTCATACTCAAGGCTAATTAGATGGAAAAGTCCAAGGGCTAGCCCATGAGGACAATCTCATGGCCAGGCCTGGCTACATAATTTGCATAGTCCAGTGCAAAATGAAAATGCAGTGTTAAAAAGATGATGAACATTTTTTTAAAGATTTCATTCATTCATTCATTTAAAGAGCATGAGCAGGGGGAGAAGCAGAGAGAAAGGGAGAGACAGAATCTTCAGCAGACTCCCCGCTGAGCATGGAGCCTGACATGGGACTCTATCCCATGACCCTGAGATCATGACCTAAGCTGAAACCAAGAGTCAGATGCTTAACCGACTGAGCCACCTAGGTGCCTGGATAAAATGATGAACAACCTCAAAATGGTCACAGCGCTAAAGTGAGTGCAAGTGCCTTCTAGGAGCTTTCGCGAGAGCCACTGCACTAGTCATCTGCACAAAAAGAAGCCAGCCTCAACAACGGGGTGGGGGACAAAGTTTTAAGCTCTAGCACCAGTAGAACGGAAGATGCCCGGAAATCAGACCTGTGTGATCTGCTGTGACCTGCTGTGGGCTGGTGTGGGCTGGGGAATAGAACACCCCCCCACCCTGAGACTCAGCTTCCTTGTCCAGAACAATAGGGATCACAGGATCACATCCTCTGGGCTGCTGCCCTGCTGGGTTTGTTAGGAGAGGCCAGTGAGCTCAGGAAGGTGGAGGTGCTGGGAATGGGGAGGTCCTGCAGCATGCGAAGGAGCCTCAGTGTTCCCCAAGACAGGCAGACTGCTTGATTTCTGAAGAACAGTGACATTCCCCAGCAATTAAGTCAGATTAACATAATTCAAACAAAACATCTAATTTTAGCTCTGTGTAACAATTCCCCCCCACCAGAACAGACATTACTGCCTCCCATTGTAGGAGCTCAGCACCCGAGAGAGAGGCAGGAAGGCAACCAAACCACTTTGACACTGGCCTCTTCCCCAGGCAGGCACCAGACTGTTTCTACTTCACAGCCAAAGAACATGCTCCTGGCCGCCTTCTGCTGTATCCAGCACCCAGAATGTGGAGCATTCCGCTGGCCTGGCTCCTTGGAGCTGCGCTTGGCCATGCAACAAGGCTCAGCAGTCACAGCAGCCCCTCTAGGACCAGAGACATGGTGACAGCCCAGCCCGAATAGGAAGCAGGGGCCCCGGGAGGGGGCCCAGGGTCCCACGGCCTCAGTTGTCCTGCCCATGAAATAGGAACAGTGATGCCTGATTGGCCTCCCTTGCTCCAAGAGTTGTTTAAGACATTAAGGATTGTCATTCCGTGGGTCTCTGCTGAATGAACATCACCAGATTCATTCAGTCAACCCAGAGGTTCTGGGGAGGCAGAGAAGACCAGCTACAGCACTGTGCACAGACCAGGGAGAAAAAGAAGCTTTTAATCCCAGGATCGCAGGCAATACCCAAGGCTCAGACCCAGCCACCACAAGCAAAGAATGATTTTTACATTTTTAAGTGGTAGGGTTAAGGGGTGAGGAAGAATAACATTTTGTAACACGTGAAAATAAATGCCACTCAAGTTTCAGTGCCCCTCAATAAAGTCGTACCGGAATACAGCCCTGCTCGTTCATTTGTGTTCTGTCCGTGGCTGCCTTTATGCCACAGGGACAGAGGCGAATGCCTGCAACAAAGACTAAAAAATATCGGCTCTCTGCTCTTTTACAGTAGAATTTCATCCTCTTCTGATTTTAACAAAACACTCAGTGCTGTGACACTGAGATTAGCAGCACTTGTGGAACACAGAAGAGGTGATTTCTGCTTAATGAAGTCAGGGAAGGCTTCCTGGAAGGGGAGGTATTTTTTCCTGGATTTGGAAGATGAATAGGAGTTCATTTTGTAGCCAAGAGGAGAAGGGTTTCACACTTGGTGGATAGCATTGCCGGCATGAACAAGGCCTGAAGGACATGGCAGCATGCAGGAAATGACCAGCATGTTATTTACAGAAGATGAAGAGGAGGAAGACAAGGAGGGAAGGACAGGAAGCTGAAAGAAGACTTAGGCCGAGTATGAAGAGTGCAGCGTACCTGCAAGGGAGCTCTTCTCATGCCCTCTTTCCTCAAGAAAGCAGCACAGTGAGATAGTAGGTATCTAAGACACATAATAGCAGGTAACCAAGGCAGATAGATGGGTAGATAAACAGACAGACAGGCAGGCAGACTCAAGGGACAAGACCTTGCCTCCAAATAGTACCCAGAAGTACCAGGCTCAGGCCCTGCTCAACCAGGAGCCTGGGGGAGGTCACCCTCTGCATCTAGGCCTCAGGTCCCATTCGTAGAATGATCAGGTCATATCTGATTAACGTATCTCGAAGGCCAGGGAGACGAGGAACAGATTAAGTGCCCACACCAGGCCACAGCTGGCAGCGCATCAGGCCCTGAACACACCCGGGGCCGCATGTGGCACCGAAGAGAGTTAATTAGGGCAGTGGGACGAGGACCAGTTTGGAATCATCTTTCCAGGGCACATCTCCTTCCATCAGGCCCAGTGAGGGCTCGGGCTCCCTGCACCTCCCTGGCGGAGGTGGCGGTAGTTTCCTGCAGCCCCTCTGCCTGCGGTGCGGAAATGTCCGATTTCTGCATGTTCTTGCTGTGCTGCCTTCACGCGGTGGGGCTGTTTCTCCATTGGACAGAAAAACCCCCAACCCCCCTTCCTTCTCTGAGTTGCCCCCACCATGTTGTGCTCAAAGAATCACAGCCTGCAATTCCTCACTGGAGCACAGAAGTTGTAGCCTGGAGAGCTGGCTCTGGGATTCGATTGGCCAGTAGAGACAGCTATGTGATCTGGGCACCTCATTGCCTTTCTCTGGACGACAGTTCCACCCCCACCCCCAGAAGGGAAGGGGTCTGAGATCTCCAAGGTCCCTCCCAGGTTGCTATATCAGCCAGCCCACTCAGGGCCCTCCGTTTGACAGGTGAGAAACAGAGGCCCAGAGAGGTGCCACTTCCTGAGGGGCAGAGTCAGGGCATCCTTGGTTCCTCCTGGTCCCATTCTCTGGCACTGGTCACACACTGCCTTGTGTTGCATCTGTCTGTATCCCTGGGTCCAGCCATAGCCCTGGGTCTCTCTCTGCATCCATAGATATAGTCCGTATCTACTTGTGTGTCTCCATCCTCACCTCTGTCTATCCCACGTCTGTCTCCACCGCTAGACCCATATCGGCGGGATTCGCTCTGTTCTAGGGAAACACGCCTTCTCATCACAAGTGCTCTGGAGGATCACAGAGGGCAGCAGGGGTGGGGCGGTATTTTATCTCTGAGTCAACGATAGAGTTCTCACCAAGCCCTGGGCTCTGTGTTAGTGCTTAGAGCCCCAAATCCTTCCGAGGCACTTACTTCCATTACCTTTGATACTCAGAACACCCCCAGAGGCCGGAAGGTGAAGGTTTCCAAATCCCATAGCTAGTATGAACTTCAGCCCTCACTCTCATCAGATGTATGACCTTGGGCAAGTTACTTCACCTTCCTGAGCCCTCCTAGGTCTTCATTGGGCTGTTGTGCCAGCCCCTCGGGCTAATTGGGCTCAAGTCAGGAGTGTGTGGGTCCGAGGAGCCCCTTGCCTTCCCTCCTCTCTTTTGGGGTTGGGGGGCAGGGGACAGTAGCCACTGATGGCTGGGCCTCACTGTTCTCCTACCAGAAGCTGGGCAGGCAACAGATGGAAGAGAAAAAAAAAAAGAAGAAGAGGACATGACTTGATCCACAACCCCCCACATCTGGTACTGCCTGCTTGTTATAAAAATCCAAGACTTTAGCAAGACGTGTCCAATGTTTTGGCCCCAGCTCCAGCGCTCACTGGCATGTGAAACACACTTAACCTTCCTGAGCCTTCCTTTGCCTTCCTTTCCTCCCGTGTGAAATGGGAAAGCAGCTTCCTGCTTCTCCAAAGGGCTGTCAGGAGGGCAACCGAAATCAGGAAAGACCTTCAGCTGGGGCTGAACTGGAGTACTGACCTCTTTCAATAATACTGACTCCTTGGTAACTCAGTCAGTGATGAAGCTGGGATTTTCCAAAAATGTGCAATTCATCTCTAAAAGGGAGTCTCTAAAAAGCCATGATTGTCTGGCAAACCACATCGTGTATCCAACAGCCAATTGCCTGTTCTTTGGGCCGTGGGTTTGCCCGAGTCTGCTTTCTAGGAAAATGCAGGCAGCAAGGGCTGCTCCAGCCCCCTCCCCCATTGGAGGCAGGGCCTTCTGGGCTCCCCCAAACTCCACAGGCTCCCCCAAGCTCCATCTCCTGGGCTCCCCCAAGCTGGGGGGAGTGAGGAGGGAGGAGGAGGCTCACTTCGCTCATGACCTTGAAAGCAACTCAGCGTGTGACAAATCCAGTCACCTTGCACTGAAAATAGAAGGCTCCCCGCCTCCCGAATTCTCCATTCACCTGCCGCAGGTACTCTCTGCCCTCCCAGAGGTTATGCTTTGCTGCAAACATAGAAGGAAGTACCTCACCAGCCACAGCAGAAGGTTTACAGAGTCACAGGGGAGTCTGATTATACAGCCTCTCCAAAAGCATATACCCCAAGGACCGGATCTGTTCACCTTGAGCATGGCGACCTTCCAAGAGCCCAAGAGGCTCCCATGTTTTATCAGCACACCTTCTCTCCTTGACCTGCCTGCGGGAGCAGCAGTGTCATGGGAATAACAGACCAGATAGGATGAGTTTCAACCAGCTGAACCAGAACCCTACATTGAGTGGCCCTTTGCACTTTTGCTAACATTCCTATGCCCTGCAATCTGGTATCCAGCTGGACCACAAGACAGTCCCACTCCCCGCCCCAGATTTTGCCAGCACACCTGATAAGCCGGCTGGCACCTAGGAACCATTTTGTCCCATGGCCTTGTAAATTGGCAGAATCTTAGAATCATGGGTACCCCCCCAGAAGCCCTCTAAATCAATGCCCTTATTCTAGAGGAAGGGAAACTGAGGCTCAAAAGAGCATGCAAAGGTACACAAGAGAGTGGAAAGAAGCAGATCTCAGCTCTCTTAATGCCAAGGTGTATTCTTTTCATCCACAACCGCAAGAAGTTAATGCCTACAAATCAGAGGGGTGGTATGGAAGGAAGAAGAGGCTCCATCATTATTCATTCATTCATTCATTCATTCATTTGATGAGGGAGGGTCAGAGGGAGAGAGTCTTAAGCAGACCCCATGCTGAGTGTGGAGCCTAACACGGGGCTCCATCTCCCGAAACTGTGATCATGACCTGAGCTAAAACCAAGAGTCGCAGGCCCAACCGACTGTGCCTCCCAGGCGCACCAGGAGAGGCTCCATTAATTGCCAGGGAATAATTTAGTTTCATTTCCTGACTGGGTCCATAATCCTGTGTTGTCCTGGGACTTAGCTGAAAGTGCCATTAGCTTTAAAAGCCTTGGGAAACTCCCCGGACCCATATATAGTGGCTGAGTAGGAAGGGATCCTGGATGCCACCTCCCCAGCACCCCCAGGGCTGGCACCCCTTCTATCGCTTCTCTGACCCAGATTCAGGAGATCTGCTTGGAGGAAGTGAAGCTGGGCTTTAAGAGAGAGTAGGGAGTAGGCTGAGTTCCAGAGCAGGTGCAGCGTGTGAAGGCGCAGGGCTGGCAGCAACGTATGCGGGGTGACGAGGGATAAGACCCCCATGGCAGGCAGACCACGAACAGCCTCAGGAGCTGTGGGACAGAGTCTGACTTTATCCTAAGGTGACGGGAAGTAGCAAAAGGTCTTTGTGAAGGAAAGGGATGCCTATCCCACAGTGTTTGTAAAAGCATGACTCTGGCTCTAAGGTCAAGACCGGATGGGAAAGGCAAACCCTAGAGGACCTTATTGCAGGAATGATACATTGGCATTGGAGACGCAGCGGGGGATGGAGAAAGGCAGATTCACGAGCAACATCCTAAATGTTCTGCCCACCGATGATGGTACGGCTTCACCCTGGGACAGAATCATAACGTTTTTCCCAACTCCCTTTCTAGGTCCTGTCAGGCGTGAGGTGCTATCCACGTGGAGTGAATGTCAAGATTCATCCACATGGCTTGTAATCCAGATGTGCCCCCAGTGCAGGTTTGCTCAAGAACAAGGTCAAAAGGTGCCTGTGACAGGGAAAAAGACATTGTTCAAAGACCTTGATCGCAGTCTGCTCTACCTAAAGCAGGTAGCGAAGCCTGTCTGCTCAAGAAGCCTGCAATAGCAACCTGGTCCTGAAGACATTGCTCAACATTGGTAGCCAGCACAGGGTCCCCTCCATGGGCGCTGCAGCTGTCCCCAAGCAGAGGAGGCTCATGGGCTGACTCTGTACACACGGGCCAGCCCACGGCATCACACAGCAGGGCGAACCAAGCAAAGGGGCTGCCCAGCCCACCAGCACCCCCGAGCCTAAGACCAACAGGGCAGTGTTCTGGTTTCCAGAGTGGCTGAGACCAAAGCAGCTCTTTCCAATGGAATTCAGAGGAATTTTCCAAATCTCTGTGCCAGAGGAGAGTCTCAAACCTCCAGAAATACAATACGACTCTACGGACATTCCAGACTTTGAAGCTTTTCTGACCTGAGCTGTTTCCGATTCTTCACTTTGGAGTTTTAGATCAGGTTCATGGCTCTCCACCATCTTTCCTAATTCATTTAAGAATTTTCACCCTTTTTTTTTCACAATTTATTTATTTGAGAGAGAGAGAGCGCAGAACAGAGGGAGGGGCAGAGAGAGAGAGAGAACCTTAAGAAGGCTTCATGCTGACAGAGCCCAGCACAGGACTGGATCTACCCACCCCAAGATCACAACTCGAGCCCACGACTCTAGCCGAAATCAAGAGTCAGACGCCGAACCAACTGAGCCACCCCAGTGCCCCCAGACTTTCACCTTTTAAGTTGTATTCAGAGTCAAAGAGGAGAAGGCCAGTGGTCAAATTCTTAAAATTCTTCATTTATTGGTCTAAGTGCAGATGTAGTTCTCTCTGCCACCCACCCCCACAGGGATACTCAGGGGAGTTAATTACCAGCTTGCCCAAAGTCCCTAGCTCGTAAACACCGGAGCCAGGACACCAACACATGACCATCCGAATCCATGTCCCCCCAAAGCTCATATCTCTTTATTGCTGCATTGACATCACAATCAAACATGACTCCCCAACACGTCCTGAAGTCCTTCAAATTTTCTGGTCACCTTGCAATGGAAGCATACTGGAATCATATGGGCCAGGTAACCTAACCTTGTCTAGGACTTGGGAGGCAATGTTCACACTGAATTCTGACAGACGAGTTGGCATTCCTGTGTGAACAAAAGACTCAGCAGACAGAGGAGCCCAGCTGGCTCAGTGGGTAGAGCCTGTGATTCTTGATCTTGGGATCATGAGTTCAAGCCCCACATTGGGTATAACACTTACTTAAAAAAAAAAAAAAAAGACTCAACAGACAGCAAGATCTAAAGGCAGAAAAAGCACACATATCCTAAGTACCAGAAGAAGCTCTGCATCCAGCTGAGTGCAGCATGCAGAAAAGAGATGAAATGGGAAAGGCAGTTATGGGCTAGACTGGTGGCGGGCAGGGGTGGTGGTTCAAAGGAGCCCAGAGTAATGAGCCTGGACTACATTCTAAGGGCATTTAGGGAGCCACTGAAGGATTTAAAGGATGGAGTGTCGAAATCTGATTTGCATTTTTGGAAGATCACTCTGGCTGCCGAATGGAGGATGAGACCCAACACATACACATTTTCAAGTTGGTTTACAATGGACGGCTTCACATGCCAAGACTCAATGGCCCAGACTTTGGGGACCACACTCCAGCTCCGTTTTGAGCCAGTACATTCTGTTACCTACTTGGCTCTAGTCCACACCACCTTGGAATTCTTTATTGGGGGTTGTGACGTCATCTATAAATTCCAGCTTTCTTCTCCAGACACAGAGGCAGAGAAGGCTGGCTCTCCTTTCTGACAAGCCAGGCATTCTCTGCCTTTTCTTTTAATTACATTTACTTGCATTTTTAATTACATTACATCTTAAACATATTCCTACTTTTTTATTAGAAACATATTCTTAAAGACAAATTATTTTAAGCATCATTTGTAGTGAATAGATAGCATTTTGCCATAGGGGTGATGGTGCTGAAGTCCTTCATTGAAAAGGAAGTCAGTCCTGCCTCCCCACGCCCGCCCACCCTCCCGCAAGCCCAGGGACTTGCTTTCCCTGCAGGCAGGAGCATCCACCAGTCAGATCTCTTAGTTTCACAAGGCTGGTAGGGCTTGTCACGTGCATGTGCCCTAGTTAAAGCAATCACTCGGAAGATGTGCACTCCAGGGCCTTGCTGGAGACCGCAGACTAGAACCGACACCTCTCTCTTCCACCACCAGCTCAACAGACTCCCTGATACTTAAGAACCTTTTCTATTAGCTCTCTCCCTCTCTCAACCGAGAGCTCCAGGAAGCTACCTCACAATCCGTGCTCCCAAAAGGATACATCATTTTCTTCCTAAGGTCTTCCCCTCCTCTTTCCTAGTTCAATGAAAGGCATCACCAACTAACTAGCCCAACACCAAGTCAGAAATGAGGTCTTGTGAACATTTAATCATTCATACACACACACACACACACACACACACGCTAATAGGTTAACATAAGTCAAGATCAGCCTTGACTATTTATTGGTACCCACTCTATTACAACAAAGACCAGTTTTATTCTACCACCCAAATAGCTCATTTGCCACATGCTTTCCATCCCCAGGAGCTGCCCCAGCTCAAATCAGCCTGCCCCTCAGCTGAATTAGCCTTCAGCATATCATAGAGTTTCTGTGTCAAGGCACAGGAACTGTTCAGACTTCTGGCTGGAGCCCCTCAGTTTGCCTCTGCCCTCTGGACATGGCTGGACCCATGCCTTGGCTCTCTCTGCTGCTCCTTCCAGGGCTCCCTCACCCTGCTTTCTCTGTTCCCACTGTTGAGCCCACAGTTCCCAGCCCACCGCTCCCTCCAGACTCTCTCGCCTGCCCTCCATACACGCTATTGCCTCTGCTGAATGGCTGGCCCACTGAAGACCCAGCCTTGACCCCCAGAAGCCTCCCGGGCTGCCTCCCCAGGACATCCCTCTCTTGGGCCTGGCCAGGCTTACTTCTCCCATAGGACTGGCCACAGTGCTTAACCCAACCCTTTACTTGCCCCGTTCCTGCAGGGAATGAGAGTCTGACTCTGGGTGCGGGTGGGGTCAGGCACCTGCGTGTCCAGCAAGCTCCCCTTGGGTAAGCCTTGCATAGACCAAACCAGAGAGCCTTTGTTCTGCTGGACACACAGGCGCCTGACCCCACCCACACCCAGTGTCGGACTCTGCAGGTGGAGACAGGGCAGGTCTGCAGTTAATGAGCCCTCTCCCCCAGCTAGTTTGATACTAGCAAAGTCGAGAGACCCCTGGCCCCATTACCCTGTCTCTTTCCCCGTGGGTCTCACCCTGGGTGTTTGGGAGCTGTGCCTTCAATCTCAGAACTGAGTGGAGGAGTCATAGACCTTTTTCCTTTTCCCTGTAGTGCTTCCTCTCGCACCGTACTCTCCTCTCCCGATTCCACTTTAATAACAGGCGCTGCCTTCTAACCTCTCGTGCCTGTCTCCTTTTGACCGCACTCTGCTCCCTTGGCCGTACTTAGACCACTTGACTTCTTTGGAGCGGCAGAGGACGCCCCAGGCATCCAGGCAATGGATGGATGGGAGAACTCCAGGCAAGAGCTGGGCCACCCTCCACTCCCGTTCCCAGCAGGTCCCGCCGCCCCAACACCAAGTCCAGCTGTTGGCAAGCAGTTCACGTGAAGGCCCAAGACCCCTGGGGGGCCGGGGACTCCTCCAGGTAACAAACAAAAGTCTCAGAGAGGAGGAAAGAACAGAGGATCATGGCAGAAATGCTGGTACTCTGTAGCTACTCATTATTAAACAATATATGGACAAGAAGCTGACTATGCGGTAGGCAGAGAAATCTCCCACACACAAAATAAAGGGGAAATAGCCATTTCGTGAAGCAGAAGAACCAGAAATAGAGCAGGTAACCCCTAGGATTTGGTTTTCAGCCACTTTTTTCATTTGGTCTGTTGTCTTAAATGGGGGGGGGGCATGGGGGCTGAGAAGACTCCCCACAGTCACAAAGGCTGCTCCTGAGACCTACAGAGAAGCCTGTGGACATGCATGTCCCAGCAGGAATCCGGAGCCAGCGCTTCCGTCCTAAACCCAGATCACCTGCCTCTGTTCTGTCCTGGGTTACTCGCTCCTCTGGCAGCTTTCCCATGGATTTGCAAGTCCTTCCGCGGAAGGCAGGGGAAACATCATCAGTGCTGTCTCCCTTCTCAGTGCCTTGACTATCCTGAGGGCGTGTCATATACCTAAGCAGACAGCCTTGGGCTGAGGTCTACGAATAAAGCTCAGAAGCCAGGCTGAGCTGGAGCCCTGCTCTGTGTTCTGTGAGGCTCCAGGGAGACAATGCCTGTAGGACACGCGGGCTCTCAATAAATACAGACCCCTCCTTTGATAAACAAAGCAGCCTGCTTTTGCTGTAGCATTGTCAAGGATGCTTGAAATGGACAGAAATGTACTAACTGAAGCGGAAAATGTATTATGGCTTTAGCAAAGACATGGAGAAATGCTCTTTGAAGGGAACCAGCCAGTCACACTAGGAGCAAAGGAAAAAAGTTGTTTTTTTAATTGGCTGGACATTAAATCTTCTTTGCTTTAGCTTTGAGTGTCCATAATGCACATTCCCCTTACTTGGAGCAAGTGTTACATGTCCACTCTGAAGATGCTCAGAGTCTCCCTGGAGGGGTCTGGTCTGTCCCTAACACTGTGTGTTCCATTATCTTGATATTACACACGCTGGATTTATCAGCCATGGTTCTACTGGTGATGGTAGTCTCAAATAATTTAGGAACCACTGTCATGTTCCCCTTTTGATATACAGTTACGTTGTCATGTAGGACTTTAATAAAGCCCATCTCAAAGTTTCAGACTGGACCCATGGAGCTAAGTCTGCAATAATAAATCTTGTCAAAATAAGATATTCATTCCTTTCCTGAAAATGAAATGAAGATATGATATAAAGTAACTTTTTCTCATTTACTAGCACTGAAATAATAATATGCTGGCCTTCCCAAGCACACATCAAACTTTCACACCCCCAACTAGAAGGCCAGTCACGAGCTTTGGCATTGGATTCATTAGAAAGAATACTTTAATTAATAATCGTTATGTTGTTAACAATAAATTTTTAAATATCAGGGGAGTTTTAAAGTTTACAAAGCACACTCATCTGATTCTCATCCCTATTTTGCAGATGAGCAAACTGAGGCTCAGAGAAATTGGGGCACATGCAGCTGGAACCTCCAGGACTGACTCCTAGCCTGCCACGCTGTGAGTGAGAGGATTTTGAGCTGCTTTCCCAGAACCGGAAATGGAGGTATGGAGCCAAGCAAAGCTTACTTGCTTTTTTCCAAAATGAAACATTGATGACTTTGCTTTAGGCAGGATAATTCAGGGAAAAAATAGATTTACTTGGTTCCAATTCTGTAGGGCCAACTCTCCCAAAATCAAATAGAAAGATCAAGGGGGAAAAAAAATCTGAACCAGTTACATGTAGCTTCTGAATCAATTCAAGTCACAAATATTTATTGAATTTGTAAGTATGAAGACTCAGGCTTTGCCTTCAAGGAGCTTACAGTTTAGTAGAAAGGATAAAACAAGAACGCGGGACTCCTGGGTGGCTTAGTTGGTTGAGCAGCTGCCTTCGGCTCGGGTTGTGATCCCAGCGTCCTGGGATCGAGTCCCGCGTCGGGCTCCTTGCTTGGCGGGAAGCCTGCTTCTCCCTCTGCCTCTGCCTGCCTCTCTGCCTGCCTGTGCTCATGCTCTCTCTCTCTCTCTCTCTAACGAGTAAATGAAATCTTAAAATTAAAAAAAAAAAACAAAAAACAAGAACGCATGCCGCACATGAGTGCACCCCCCACCCCAACCCCCCACCCCACCCTCCCACAGGACAAAGGTCGACAGGGCAAAGAAGGAACCAGGGTGGAGGTGAGGAGGGGACATTCAGGAAGGGTTCCTTGAAGAATGGACTGATGGTCTCTGGCACCGAAGGAGGAAGAAGTGGGTGAGGGCTCTGCCTCTACAAGGGCATTACAGAGGCAAAGTACGGGGATGAGCTCAAATAGGAGGAGTGGTCCCGTTCACTAGTGTCTGCTCATTTTTGTCGAAAGAAGGAGGAAGGAGCCTCAGACTGGGGTTAAGAAAAAGCCATAGTGAGAGGAGATAAGCAGAACTGGTGAGCCAGCAGTTTGCCAGGCTGAACAAGAAAAGAGACAGGTCATAGGGGGTGCCCAGCAGTCGCTGTGAGGCTGTGTGCTTCCGGCTCTGAGTTTTGGCTGCCGCCCCTCCTATTTTGAGCAGTGGCTGAGAGGAGCAAAAAGATATGCAAACTGCAGAGCCCTGGACATCGTTGAGGGTGCAGTGTCTGTGCTCACAAGACCCTGCTCTCCTGATTTAGCGAATGGTTGGGGGGTGACAGGAGCAGCCAGGGAACAGCTCCCTGCA
The DNA here is from genome assembly GCA_003697995.1 of Taxidea taxus jeffersonii. Taxonomy (NCBI): domain Eukaryota; kingdom Metazoa; phylum Chordata; class Mammalia; order Carnivora; family Mustelidae; genus Taxidea; species Taxidea taxus. Next base: position 168,070 of record ML108660.1, read on the forward strand.
GCAGGGAGGGAAGCAATGGGTTGGGAAAGGAACCTAGAGCAGACTGGGAAAGTTCGCACAACTTCAGCCACTGCCAGTAGCTCCCAGAACTCCAGAAGGATAGGCTACGGCCAGTTTTTGGAGGGTCCTGAGATACCAAAATAAGAAGAGATGCCAAAGCAGGGTTACCAAAGTTGTGGTGTATTTTAAAGCCTCGTAAGTAATAAATTAACATCTTTAATAATGAACATGCAGTGCACCTTGATTATGCTATTCAAAAGCCAAAGAGAGACTTTATATACAAGGATCAATTCATATGGTGACATATACTCAGGATGTGATGTGGCAGCAAGACCTAGATTTAAAGATATGTGCTGAACCCCATTCTCTTTCCAGCCTGTCTTCCAGATCTCAGATGGAAAGGATAAACTCACTGGCACACAAGAGCAGAAGTTTACATCTGAGACCCTTACAATTAGGAAACGTGGGCCCCCGTGACGCTCCGGCTTCACTTCCTTCCCTTCCTCCCACTCTTGCTCACCCCTCCCCCTCCCCACCCCCATCACCCTCCTGACCTTGACCACTCCAGACTCATGGGGGTCAGCCCAAGTCTCCCCTGTGAGTCCAATCACGGGATCACACACAAGGACAGGTCCACAGTCCAGGAGCGGGGCTTTGTCCCACGGTGCGAGGGGGGCTGAGCACTCTTTGGGGCACCCTGCCTGGTCTGGAAAGACCCACAGGCACTGCTGCACGGCAGAGTGGTGAAGGCTACTTTCCACTCTTTGGCTCGCTTGGCTTGTTCTCTGCTGTCTTCTTCTTGGCTCCTTGAGGCCCTGTGCAAACACTGCTGTTCCAAATGGCTAAAACCACTTGACGTTCAGTGCAGCAGAGACCCTGCAAGAACTAAATGCATGCCCTGTGGTGGAATTCACTGCACCAAGAAATTAGCTCGTCCCACTGCCTACTGAGGATGCTCTACAGCTTTGCCAATCTTTAGAAGAGAAAGAAACACCAGACTTTCTTCAGATGCCCCCAAAAGACCGTCAAAGTGTATATTGTTCACCTGAACCTGTGCCAACGACCAAGACAACATCGAAGCAAGCAGGGACAAATATATTAATCTGCTCATTCAACCAATCATCCCATATGCGTTTACTGCACACCTTTTATGTGTCAGGTAATGGGGATACAGACAGGAATAGGGCGTGATCTTTTCTCTCACCAAAAGCAGAGGATGAGGCAGGGAGACAGAAGCAGGCACAAGGAGGAGAGCTCAGTAAACGCCCTCCCAGAGTACTAACAGGTGCAGCAGGTAGCAGGATTAGCCAAACCCCATAAAGCAGGGCTGAGCTGTCAGCCCCTCCACTCCCTAGCAGTCTTGCTTATGCCTTCATCCTCTCCTCCTTTACTGAATTCTGACCCTCCTCCCATGCGGGGCCTCACTTTCTTTCCAACCTCCCCATCCTCCTCTCCTAACCTCAAGTCCTGGGTAAACATAAAAAGCACACATCTTCCTGCGCCCCAGGTGCCCTCAGCCTGAGAAAGCTTTCATTCTTCATGCAAATGCCTACTTTACACACGCTTGGCCATTTATTTATTTCCACCCCAGCCTTCAGAAGCAGGGGGACTTATCAGTAAATGTCATAGATTCCAGGTTGTTTTTTTCTTCTTTAAAGCTGCAGCTCTGACATCCAGCATCTGACAAGGATGCGTGTGCTCCACAAACAGAAGACTGAATGGAGCCTCAGAAGAATGCAGGCATCTTTAGAGCTCCAGAGTTTTAGCTCAGTTCCCCGTGTCGAGGTGGTTTCTATCTGTGTCAGTCAGTGCGTCACAACACCAGCCTCCACCCCCACTGCACAGCACCCCTTAGCGAGCGCCTGCCCACACAATATCATCAACCATAAAAACTGCAACCAGTGTTGAAGTTACAACCACGGTTCTTTCTACAAACGGGGAGGGATTCGGTTCTGCTCAGTCAGTCCCCACTAAGTAGGTTACCCATGGAACAAACACCTTTCCTTTCCGTAAATTCAGAATGCCCTTGGCTCGGCTATATGTTCCTACGAATTACCAATTCACTGGAATAAAATGTTCGCTTGCCTCCGTGAAGTTCCTTCTTTGTGCTGATGACAAGGATGGTTCCACGGCAGCCCCAGTCTGTGGGGACCAACGTTAAAGCCCTCACCTGCTTGATTTTAATCATCTTTCCCTTCAAAAATTCCTTCATTGGCCCCGGTTGGACTTCACCTCATATGAACCTTCAACCCTGGCCATCTGCTTCCCCACCCCCTGCGGCAGCTTCTTCTACCTCCTCTAAATATCTCTTTCTACATGGCTCTGTCCTCCCTCCCCTTTCCCTCCAGACCCCTCCACCTTCTTGTGATTTTGCATTTTGTTATAAGTGTTAACTCTAGTCTCTGAGGTGGCCCTCAAGACCATGCCCAGAGCTAAGAGACCTCACAATCATTACAGAATAGAAACAAAGCACCCCGAACTTCACTCCATACCATACCCTCCTTGCCCCAAGAATCAGCTCTGAGAGTTTATGTCACCGCTATCACTTCGACTTAAAATCTCCCTGTTACTGTTGTATCCGTCCTAGCATCCAGGGTACTGCATACGATAATGAATATCCGTATGAAAGATTTCTGAATGCTTACTGATGCAGTATGCTACAACCAGCTAGAAAACAAAATAACACCGCTCAGAGGGAGGGAAATCTCTTTTCACCCAGCACTCAAAATGGACATAAAGTTCATAAGAATGTAAAGATTAAGACCAAAGAGGTAAAAAGAATATTGAGATTGCCACTCTTCTGTGTGTGTATTATAGGCAGTCAGGATGCAGAGTTATATTAAAGGGAGCTTTGTAGGATGGAAAGAAACCAAAGAAAAAGAAGGGAGAGTTCTGTTTTGACTATTGCTCAAAAAAATTAGTTAAGGTATCAGAAGCACCAAGGAAGAAGCTCCAGAGCAAGAAGTGGGATAAAAACACTGAGTGAGCAGTTTGGGAGAGGATCAGCTTGGATCCTAAAGCAATAGGCAGGAATGGAAATAGAGAGCACGCTTTTCTAACAAGAAGTTCATATCCATGCCAAGGAAGTGGGTGAGCACTGTCAGATATAATCAGACTTCCCCCTGTCTGACTCACAGGATGGGCTCTGGTATTTCAGACCCTAGCAGAAGGACTTGAGATTCTCTTAGTGGCACCAGCCCAAACTCTGATTCACCGTAGGTTTGGGGAAGGCCTCTTTTTTGGTCCTGCTTAAGGGGTGGTGCCTTTGGGAAACTACTATTTACACACACACACACCATGGAAATCCCTTGAGGGAGGAGGGGCTGGCTCTTGAAGGGGTGCAGGAAAGCCTAGAGTGGGCTGGTTAATTCAGTTACAGTCAGAGAACATCTCTGTCCCTCTGTCTCATCTCTAGGAAAAGGCTGGATGTGGGTCCTGCTGACCAACTGCTAAGTGGAGTGTGACCCACAAGCTGTCTCTTCTCCACTGTCAACCTCTGCTGTCAACCAAGGCTCCAAACTTCTTTCTCAGAGCGAGACAATTTCAATGGGGGTGGGGGAGTCCCAAACCAAAAACGTTTCCTTCTCAATCAAGACCAGTGCCTCTGCCCAGAACCCTGAGGGGTCCCATTCCCCAGTGAGTAAGCTTGTAAGCTGTGCCCCACACGGATTTCTTCGGGTTAAAATGGCTCTTCTGATGATCGAGTTCCACCCTACCTCCACTTCCCAGAACTGCATCCATGTACTCCTGGCCTCCTCCATGGGGAGGGGGGGGTGCCTCTAAAACACCTCTCAGCTGGAGCCCTCTACCTAATTAAATGCACCCTCCCTTTACAATGAAAGATAATTCAGACGAAGAGGTGTTTTCACCAAGGGTGTTTCTAGAGATGCTTTGAGTAAGGTGTAAGGAGACCCCGGACCAAAAGGGAAGTGCCCAGCACACCAACAGCTGCTCTAGGAGGTCTGGGTCATGGAGTGGGGGCAGGGAAATACCTCGTCTGGGTATTCCTCTACAAAAAGGCAGACCTATTCTCTGACCAGGCCCTTGGGCCAAGCTGGACAGCACCCGTGTCTGGCTTCCAAAGGAACTTCCTCTCCTGGTCATCAGTCGCTCATCTTGAGTGACCCGAACGTAGGATGCTGCCAAATGCCCCGGGGGCATGCTGTTCTGCCACTGGACTCGAGGGTTAGGAAAGACTCTTCTGGGCTCGAGAAGGGTCGAGGAAGGACAGGAGATCCCCCCCGGCCCCGGTTCAGAGACTTGGGAACGAAGCTCTCCTTGTGGGAGCGTGGGTCACCGGGGGAGGCGCCGAGCAGAGCAGCTTTGGGAGCCCGGGGCCGCAGTTCCCCAAACCGGCTTCCTTGCAAAGCCAGGAGAGGCGGCGAGCCTGATCGGAGCAGCCCAACACCCTCGCCCGCCGCTGGGAGGCCGGAAAAGTTCCTCCCAGAGCCGGGGAGGCTTGCCGGTATCTGTCCAAGGTGCTGAAAGGTCCTCGCGGCCGCCGGGCCGGCGGGCTTTAAAACGCCCTCAGCCTCCTGGCCGCCCGCTCTGCCCTTCCAGCCTCTTGCCCTGTCCTCTGCCCCGCGGCACCGAAGCCTCTTCCCTCCTTCTCTCCCCCCCCCCCCCCCCCCCCCCCCCCAAGCGGCATCAACTCCGCCGGCGCCCGGGTCCCCGCGCCCCCAACTCTTTCTTACGTCCGCCGAGCCCCTTTCCCCGGCGGCCACCTCCAGGGCGCCTCTGCCACCCGGCTGTCGCCGCCGCCCCCCTCTTACCTTCTTCTTTCGGTCACGGGAGCGGTTCCTCCGCTTCCTGTTGGATTCCTCCTTCTCCTTCTGCTCCTGGAGGGCCTGCGCCTCGATGTCTTTGATTTTCTTCAGCTGTTTGGCCGCCTGAGCCATGGCGGGTCACGGTGCTCCGGTCCCTGCCTCCCGGACCCCTCACACTTGGCAATCCAGGTGGCGACACCCTCCCGAGGAGGAAAAAAAAATGAGTCTCTGCTCCGCCGAGGGGGGAGCTTCTTAACCCACCGCGGGAAGGATGCGACCCGGTCGGCGGGGGAGGCGGCTGTGAGACTCTCGGAGGGAGAAGCGCGCCGCGGCTGCCCGGCAGCCCCCGGATGGCGCCTCCCGCCGCGGCCGGAGCACGCTCACCAGCGCCCGGGACGGGCTGTGGGCTCGGCCCCGCCGCCTCCCTTCCTCTGTTCCTCCCTCCCTCTCCTGCGGCGGCGGCGGCGGCCGCGGCGGCCGCGGCGGCGGCGGCGGTGGCGGCGGCGCGGGGGGCGGGGGCGGGGAGGAGGCTGATACTGCGGCGAGCGGCGAGCTGCGAGCGGGCCGGGGAGGAGGCGGACTCCAGCAGTTAACGCAGGAGGGCGCAGGGGCCGCTCGCAGCCGGGGGACCCGGCCGGCCCGACGAGGCTGGGCGCACTGGGCGCCCGCGCTGGTGCATTGCGAGCGGCCGGCTACAGGCAGGCGGGCTGGCCGGGCTTCCACCACTGCAGTGCCGCCGCCGCCGCCGCCGCCGCCGCCAGACGCACGGGCCCCCGTGCCGTCGGGTCTCAGGGAACAAAGCCGGCCACTCTACCCCGAGCTATTGGGTCACCGCGGGGGACCCTACTGCGGGCGGCCTCGACGCGCCGGGGGGCAAGGGGAGGCTGCGGCGGGCGGCTGGCTCCGCGCCCAGGCGACCCCGCAGACCAGCGCGCCTGGAGGCGGCGGCGGAAGCCACAGCACCGCCGGGCGCCGAGGCCCGGACTGCGCGGCAGGGGCGGGGGCGGGGCGGGGCGGGGGCCGGGCTTCTGGGCGCCCCCACCGCGGCAGCCGCGACCAGCCTGGGACAAGCCAGCGCCCGGCCTCCGCGGTTGTCCCGCCGAGGGCCCCCGTGGAAGGGCGCGTGTGGTGCCAAGGCTCCCCGGGGAATAGCCCGCCCCCCAGCTCGCCCCCCGTCTTTCCCTTAGAGCTTAGGGCCTTCTATTTGCATATTTGCCAATTATAGCTTGAAAACGTGTCCAAGATGAAGTGAGCAGTTTTACCTTGAGTTCCCTTTGGCGGGGGTGGAACTAGGTTTTTGCACCAGGGACCCCCACCCCCGCCCCATTCTCAACACGCTCACACACACACCCTCTCAACAACGCCGCCTTTCATGATGTTCAGCTATAAAGAACCACACACCTGGTGTTTGGGTCACGCAGCCGCAAAGGCAGGCTGCGGGAGGAGGAGGGGCCTTAAACTCACCTACCAGCTCCTTCGGGCGACAGGCGACAGGCGGGAAAACTGAGGCCCCAACTTGGGAACCACTGCCCCTTCAGTGTGGCGCCGCTCCCAATCCACTCCTTCCCATCAGGTAGGACGGAGCTCCTGGCCCACTTAAGGGTAAAGGTGGATTTTAGAAAATAATATTTAGGAGTTGGTGAAGTTTGAGGAAATAGTCTGTTTCCTTCTGCCCTAAACTGAGGGCTTGATGCAGACATTTAACGAAGCACAGAGCAGAGCCTAGAGAGAGGAAATCTCTTTTGTGCCTCTCAAAGGGCTCTGAGCTGTGCCCCCCTCCCTGCACTGTACAAACTTGGGGAGTGGTCAAATCACCCCACTTGCTCTCCAGACTCCATGCTTTTTCCTTTACTGGAACCTTACTTCCCTACGTCTCCCCTTCCCCCTCCATGTCCCTATTCCACCACACACGCCCTCACAACAGCCCCCCACACCACCACCACTCCGCAGGCACCTCAGCCCGGCTACCCCTTCTTAGAGAGAAGTCAGTAATTAAGGTGCCGGTATGAACCTTTGCTTTGACCATTGTCGTTCCCCAGGGCTGGGTTGTGGACTCTCTTCTCCTCTCTCTCTAGATCAGCATTGTCCAACTGAAGCTTAATGGGAGCCATGAATCCCAATCCCCTATGTAATTTAAATCTTCAAGTAGCCACATTTTAAACAGTTAAAAGAAACTGGTAAAATTAATTTGAATGACTTATTTTATTCAGTGTATTCAAAGTGTTATCATTTCAACATGCAAACGATGTAAAATTATTAATGAGATTCCTCAAATTCTTTCATACTTCAAAATTCAGTATTTTATATTTAGAGCCCATCTCCATTCAGATCAGGCACATTTTAGTTATCTAAGGGGTGTATGTATGTGACTGGTGCTTACTGTATTGAACAGCGCAACTCTAGATGGTCTCCCCAGGCCAGCCCCCGCCCCCCATGACCATGGCTATAATCAGCTTGCCAAGGAGGCTACACAATTTATCTCCAGCACAGACCTCTCCTCTGAGTGCCAGGCCCACGCACCTGTGACCGGAGGTCTCCTCCCTGTCAGCACCTGCATCCCTGTCTGGCAACCCGCCCATCCACCCCTCACAATGTAGTCACACTCATCTTTTCAAAATACACATCTGATCTTTATCTCTTCTCAGCTTACCATCCTTCTTTTTGGCTTCTGGAACAAAGGTCAAAATCTTCTATCTGGCCTACAAGGACCCGAATGATCAGGCTCTTCCCAGCACTGGCTGGTCTTACCCCAGGTGCATCCTGGTACAGTGCTCCAGCCTCAGCTGGTCAGTGCTGGCTGTCCACGTGGCCTACGCCCTTGCTGCCCTGCTGGGACTGCTCTGTCCCATTCTAACGGTCCTCTCAACCAGGCCCTAATCTGGTTCATTCCAACTCACTCATCCCCATCAAGGGGATCTTCACTTTGTCCAGGAGGCCCTTCTGGAGCCTCTACCGTCTAGAGCCTCTTTTGGAGGCCCTCCTGGAGCCTCTACTGGTAGAGACTAGCTCTACCGTCTCATCATAACACCATCTGTGTCCCCTTCAGAACACCTGCCATGAGTACACTTTTACATTGGTGTGATGGTTTTGATTGAAGCACGTCTCCCCCACTAGACTTGAAACTCTATAAGGAAAGGCATAGTGTCTGGTTTGGCTCACCATGGTGTCTGACACACAGTAGAGGCTCAGTCAACTTGTGAGAATGAACCAACAAGCCTACTGTGTATACGGGCTTACGGGACACTTACTTACTCAGCACTTCCATTACCCCGGGCATTGTCACCACTTTCCAGATGCAGGAGATGGGGCACAAGGGAGGGAAGTCATTTACTCCAGGTCTCTGCTCCTCAGTCGTGGAGCCAGGATTTGGCCCTAGCAGGCTGGCCTGAGAGCACCCACTCTTCACCTCAAGGCTGTACACTCTTTGCCTCAAGGCTGTACTCAATTACTCAATCTCCTTATCTATAAACAAGGCCACTGGTAATACCTCCCTTGAAGCATTGTCAGGAGGAAGTGGGGGGCAGGGAGAGCAAAGGTGAAATGATTCAGTAAAACAAAGTGCCCTGTGGAGCTTTAGTTGCCTCTTTTTTTAAAATTATAGTTGACACACAATGTTACATTTGTTTCAAGTGTTCAACAGCTCTCTCCGTGATGCCTTGTTCAGCACAAGTGTAGCCGCTGTCACCACACAGTGCTCTCCAACACCGTTGGCTGTATTCCCCAGGCTGTGCCTTTCTTTCTTTTTTTTTTTTTTAAGATTTTATTTATTTATTAGTTAGAGAGAGCGTGAGCACAGGCAGACAGAGTGGCAGGCAGAGGCAGAGGGAGAAGCAGGCTCCCTGCCAAGCAAGGAGCCCGATGTGGGACTCAATCCCAGGACACCGGGATCATGACCTGAGCTGAAGGCAGCTGCTTAACCAACTGAGCCACTCAGGCGTTCCCCAGGCTGTGCCTTTCATCCCCTCTGACTTATCCATTCCACACCTGGAAGCCTGCACCTCCCTCTCCCCTGCACCCATTTTGCCCATCCCCCCCATTCTGCAACCATCAGCTTGTTCTCTGCATTTATGAGTCTGTTTCTGTTTGTTTATTCTTTGGTTTTGATTTTTAGATTCTTTCCACACATACGTGAAGTCATATGGTATTTGTCTTTCTCTGACTTATTTCTCTTACCATAACATGTCTCGGTCCATCCATGTTGTTGCAAATGGCAAGATCTCATTCTTCTTTATGGCTAATATTCCCATGCATGTATATCGCACATCTTCTTTATCCATTCATATGCGGATGGACACTTGGGCAGCTTCCATATCTGGGCTATTGTAAATAATGCTGCAGTAAACGTAGGGGTGCATGTATCTTTTCAAATTAGAGTTTCCATTTCCTTTGGGTAAATACCCAGTCGTGAGATTATTAGATCATATAGTATTTTTATTTTTTATTTTTTCTGTGAGCTTTAGTTTCTTAAGGCAAGGAATGCAGAGATTGGACAAATTGTTGTCCAAGGTACCTTTCCGATCCAGAAGGCTGATTTCTCTTATATGTCAAAATCCTCTTAGGAAACTTCTGAAGATTAAAAAAAAAAATCTGAGACACAGAGGGCCAACATTATCATTTATGAACCATGGGCAGTGAGTACAGAGGCCCTACCCCAGATCACCCTTAATGGTGGCAGCTCTGGCCCTGTATTTCCAAAAACCCCATGGAGGAAAGATGAAAGTCCTGTCCATGTCAGAGCTCCCTCATAGGGCAGTTCCCCCTGGATCCTATTATATATTAGGAAGATTGCAAACTGAGAACGAGAAAATGGGATTGTGCTGTCTGAAGGCAAGTATTCCCACAAGCTGATCTGGAGGGGGCAGAGAGGTGAGAGGCCAATGAGGACATAGGAGGGGACATCAGAGCAGCTGGAGGACAGACAGTGTTGGGCATCTAGGGAGTTCTTAGAGGCTTCCCATGTCCCAGACGATAATAATAATTATCATCTATTTACGGACAGTTCACGATGCCCTAGGCACTGCTACTCATTTACATGACATTTATTTCTCAACACAAAAGCCTACTCCTACTTTGAAGAGGGGGTCACTGAGGCTGAGTGTGTTTCCCAGACTTCCCTGAAGTCCTGCATCTAATGGGGCAGAGTCAGTATTCAGACCCACACTGCCTAACCCCAAGCCTGACTTTAAGGAAACCATCAAGTGACTGGTTTTGCCAGTGACTCAGCGGGTTCTCCTGCAGTGCAGAAGTTAATAGGAATTATGTGAGTTAGCTGCATTCAGTAATATCCCCGGGCCGCCAACCAAAGAGCCAGGCTAGTCCTCTGGTGGTGTAGAAACAGAACACACAGCACTCTGGGGGGTATCTCTGTGGTCACCGAGGGTCACCTCCTCCATAGCCACAGACACATCTGTTGACCAGGTGGACTTATCAGAGCCGTGACCGCTCCTCGGGCTCTTCTTGCCCCCAAGTCCTGTGCGCAGTCAGGCTGAGGGCCGGCTGCACACTCAGAGGCATGGGACAGCAGCCGTGGGGAGCTGTGAGAGACCCCTGCCTGGGGGACAACCCCTAAAATCCCCCCCTTTTTTTCTTTCTTTCTCTCTCATGATGATTAGGACTCACTTTAGCTGTTAAGTAAGAGGGAAAGAGATCCATTTTTATAGTTTTGCTTTCTTCCCTCAGATTTCCAACTGGGTCCCTCAACCCCATTCTGTTATGATGGGTTTATGCAACTAGACTGATTTGTGTTCTTAAAAGAAACATTATTAATAATTAATAAACCTTCCCAAGATAAAAGCTGCCTCCTGGGCTAAATAATATAAAGAGCTAAAATATGCAGAACGTCCCTGATACCATTCTGGGACATATTTAACCCTCCCAGCAACCTTGGAGTTATGCATCATCAGGATGGTTGACGTTTTACAGGTGAGGGTACTGAGGCACTGACAGAAGAAAATACCTTCTCCAAGACCCATGGCCAGTAAGCCACAGGGTGTAGTATTGAACCAAAAATTCAAGGTCTGTGCTTTAATGACAATGTTGGAGCTGATAACCCAGATTGAGCCTGAGGCCCAGAGACGCCCCTCTAGTCCAGCTCTGTGCCCTTCATCCCTTTTAGGAAAGATGGAGCCAGCAAGTGTCTACCAGCGCCTGTGCCCTCTGAGGACAGAAGCTGTCCCCCCTGTGGGTCCCAACTGGCCAGCACAGTGTCATACCTCGCAGGTGCTCAATTCAAGTTTGAGCCAGGAAAGGTCATCGACTAGGCAGGGGTGTTGAGGGTGGAACAGGAGGACAGATGAAAGCTAAGAAAATCTCAGGATCCGAAGGAATTGCCTTTACATCGCCAAACCAATGGGAAAATTGGATTCCTGTGCTTACCGCACATTCCCAGGCCAGATCACTCCCCAGGCGGCTTGCCCAAAGGGCCGCTTCTCTGCCCCACCTGGAGTCCAAAATGTGTCCCCAGATTAGGTACACATTGGCCTCCTCTCTGCCCTCTGTCGAGATGTAGAAATCACATGAATCCTTTTTCTGTGTGAATCCCTTTAAATATTTGAGGAGAGCTATCACTTTTCCCCTTTAATACTTGTCCAAAACAATGTCAGGAGTTCAGAGCAAGGGTGAATATTGAGCTCAAGAATTCCTATTCCCAGAATAAATGAAACAAGATGGGATCAGGAGGGAGACAAACCATAAGAGACTCTTAATGTTACAAAACAAACTGAAGGGGGCCGGGAGGAGGGGGGTGTGGAGAGGGTGGCTGGGTTATAGACATTGGGGAGGGTATGTGCTATGGTGAGTGCTGTGAAGTGTGTAAACCTGGCGATTCACAGACCTCTACCCCTGGGGCTAATAATACATTATATGTTTATAAAAAAAATAAAAATAAAAAGAATTCCTATTTCCTACAAATCAAAACCACAATGAGATACCATCTCACACCAGTCAGAATGGCTAAAATTAACCAGTCAGGAAACGACAGATGTTAGTGAGGACGTGGAGAAAGGGGAACCCTCCTACACTGTTGGTGGGAATGCAAGCTGGTGCAGCCACTCTGGAAAACAGCATGGAGGTTCCTCAAAAAGTTGAAAATAGAGCTACCCTACAACCCAGCAATAGCACTACTGGGTATTTGTGTTAAAGATACAAATGCAGTAATATGAAGGGGCACGTGCACCCAAATGTTTATAGCAGCAATGTCCACAATAGCCAAACTATGGGAAGGGACCAGATGCCCATCAACAGATGAATGGATGAAGAAGAGGTGGTATATATATACAATGGAATACCAGGCAGCCATTCAAAAAAATGAAATCTTGTCATTTGCAACGACATGGATGGAACTATAGGGTATTATGCAAAGTGAAATAAGTCAATCAGAGAAAGACAATTATCTTATGATCTCACTGACATGAGGAATTTGAGAAACAAGACAGAGGATCAAAGGGGAAGGGAGGGAAAAATGAAACAAGATGAAACCAGAGAGCGAGAGAAACCATAAGAGACTCTTAATCTCAGGAAACAAACTGAGGGTTGCTGGAGGGGAGAGGGGTGGGGTGACTGGGTTATGGACATTGGAGAGGTTTTGTGCTATGGTGAGTGCTGTCAGTTGTGTAAAACTGATGATTCACAGACCTGTACCCCTGAAACAAATAACGCATTATATATTAATTTAAAAAAAAGAATTTCTATTTCCTGTCCAAAGTTTACAAATAAAAGCAACATACTGTTTTAATTATTGAATTTTCAAGGGTAGAATTTGGAGAGATAAAAGAGCCTATAATCCAGGGCACCTGGGTGGGGTGCTCAGTCTGTTATATACCAGTTCTGGATTTTGGCTCAGGTCATGATCTCAGGGTTGTGAGATCGAGCCCCTCCATGGCTCTGCACTACGTGTGGAGCCTGCCACTCCCCCACCTCCCTCTTTAAAAAAAAAAATAAATAAAAATAAGGAGCCTATAAGCTGAAGTGTTCAGAGAAAACAGAAAAATAGGTCATGTCTTACATTTGGATTCTTGGAAAATGATGGAATAAAATTCATGTATCCACTCAACCTGACCTGGGCATTCAGAGTCCTTCCGTAATCCCGCGTGCCCTTCTACATCTCAACTCTGGCCCTCCTCTCTTCTTTGTCACTCTCCACAGAAGCCATCATCTTCCACTTCAGAGAAGAAATGGAAGCGACCAGGCTGACCATCCTCAGCTTCTTCCCCATCCTCACCGTTCATACTCGTCTATACCAACCTTCTTGAGAATGCTTTTTCATTGGTTTATCCTCCAAAGCTCATCCTCTCTCCCCTCCTCAGAAAATATGGCCATGAATTCTCCCTTCCTTTCTAAATCTCCATGAGTGTCTCTCCACCAGCTCCTTCCACTCAGCCTGTGGACTCCCCACAGGCCATGGCTGCTGGATGACCCTCCCACGTCCCTCCACAGCCACGACACCAGGAGTGGTCAGTTCACTCCGCACCCTGAATTCTGTGCCCACATTGCAGAACCCGTAGTCACATTCCTGCCTTGACTCTAACTCCCTAGAGCATTTGACCGGTTACCTACTTTCCTAGTTTCCGAGACCCTGCTCTCCTGTCCACTGGTCTCCCGGATGTTCTTTTGGGGGGTCATTAACAGACGCTTCCGGCCGGCCCTTTTTCTGTTTATCACTTCTCCCTCCATGGTCTCAGCCTTGGGTTCAACTAGCACCCACCTGACAATGACAGTGAAACTCTAACCCTGCTTTGACCTCTCCCCACATGACTGAGATCGAGATAAGCAGTGAACACGAGACCTCCTAGACAGGACCAGATGTCCCAGTCACCACCCCTCCTGGCATATCTAGTCCCAGTTAATGGCATTACCACTCATCCGTTCTCTGGAGCCAGAATCTCAAGAAGCTCCCCCACCTTCCTCTCCTCTCCACTCCCAATCCACTGTCCATTGGAGTGCAGAGTCTTTCTTCAAAACCAGTCCTAACTTTGAATGTGCATTCATGTTACCTAGAGATCTTCTTAAAATGCAAATTCTGGGGGCACCTGGGTGGCTCAGTGGGTTAAAGCCTCTGCCTTCGGCTCAGGTCATGATCCCAGGGTCCTGGGATCGAGCCCCACATTGGGCTCTCTGCTCAGCAGGGAGCCTGCTTCCCCCTCTCTCTCTGCCTGCCTCCCTGCCTACTTGTGATCTCTGTCAAATAAATAAATCTTTAAAAAAAATGCAAATTCTGGGTTGGTAGGTAGACACAACTTGCAACAGCACCCCTCTTCTCTGCCCCACCCTGCCCACAACAACTTAAATGTACCCCGTGTGACACCACTGGCATGGAGACAGGGAACATTTTCAGCCCTCAGCATGCTCCCTCCTCCTTCTCAGCGCCACCCCCCCACCACCACAGTTAGGCACTGTTCGGACCTGTCATCTTAGTGGACTCTATGCAGGTTAACTTCGTTGGGATGGAATCCTGCAACACAGAGCCCTTTCTACAGGGTTCCTTTCCCTCTGCATTCTGTCTATGAGATTTATCCGTGGTCTTGCGCATCTCAGCAGGTGTGGGTGGCATTGCATGGCATGAATACACAGCAATCTGTTCATCTAGTCTCATGTCGGTGGACCTGGGCGTTTTCCACTTGGAGGCTACCATGAACAGAGCCCTGTGCACTCAGCACTCACCGTATTTCTCTGGGGAGACAGAAGCCCGAATCTGTGTTGGGTGTGGATGCGGAAGTGAAGTTGCCGGATCATCTGGCATACATATATTTTGCTTTTCCAGAGTGGACACACCAATGTGCATTCCCACCCGAGACGTAGGAGAATTGAGTTAGTCTGGGATGGAGGTGCCACAGGGTGGGTCCTTCTGCTGGCCACGCAAGAGGACTGTTCCAGGTGTCTCTCCTAGATTCTTCTCTCTCTTTTTTTTATGATGTTTATTTCTTTGACAGAGAGAGACACAGTGAGAGAGGCAACACAAGCAGGGGGAGTGGGAGAGGGAGAAGCAGCCTTCCCTGATGCAGGGCTTGATCCCAGGACCCTGGGATCATAACCCAAGCCAAAGGCAGACGCTTAACGACTGAGCCACCCAGGTGCCCTTCTCCTGACTTCTTGCAGCTGGGGCACTCCTGGCCTTGGAGGTGGTGATCTCCCTGTGCCTTTGCCTTGTCTTCCCCCTGTGCTGTCTGTCCCTGTGGCCCAATTTCCCCTTTTTGTAAAGACACTAATCACATCCAATTAGGGTCCAACCTAATGACCTCATATTTTTTTAAATGATAAATGTGCATATTGTTTGAGGGCTTTCATGTGGGAGGGAGAACAAATTTACTTAGAATAGCTTAGAAGACAGAATAACAATCATGCCCGCCTCTTCTCCCTTTAGCCACTTAACCCATGCTTCTCCTTCAGATATTAGATCAAATGTCATTTCTTGCCAATAAGGCTTGTTTGCTTGTTTGCTTCCTTCTTTTTTAAAATTAAAAGAGTTTCTAAAATGTATTAGTAGTTTCAGGTATACAACATACTGATTGACAATCTACACCTTACACATGCTCACCATGATAAGTGTCATCACCAGCTGTCACCATGCAACGTTATGACAATATTATTAACTCTATTTCCTATGCTGTACTTTATAACTCGATCATTGGCAAAGACCCTTTTTCTAAATAATGTAGTCCCATATTACACACACAGATGAGTGACTAGTCCCAAGGTCACTTCATGAGTACTGAGGCTTAGTACTGCTACATCTTTTAGCAGTTCAATTCACCACATAACACTCACTTCCCTCCTTTATTAAAAGCCTTTCAGAGCTTCCTTCCTATTACCCACCAAATGAAGAAAAGGATCCCCAAGGGTGACTTTTAGGGCTCCCCTTGGCTTGGTCCCTTCTGGCATTCAGTCCTCTCTCCCACATCCCTTCCCTCCGTCCTCAGCAGAGGACAGTATCTTGCACTCTCACAGCACTAACTGGGTTTTCTCTGCCTAGATGGTCCTGTCCTTCTCTTCCTTTCTGATGCCCCCTCCATCCATACAATTCCAACCATCCAATGAGGTGTAGGCACGGAAGAGCCTTCCCAGACATGCCAGTCACCAGAAGCCATTGGGTTCCACGCATACTGTTGTTAGGACCTATCACAAAGCTTAGTCGCTCCCTATTCACGTCCCTCTGTCCTACTGGTCACTCTCGGTTCAGCTCAAGAACACTGTCACCCCACCCCATTCACCCAGGCACCAGGCACCATGCAGAGCTGCGTTCGCTGTCTCGTTGGAACCTCACCACCAGCCGGGGTTATAGGATGTGGTGGTACAGAGCACAGGTAAGTGACTGGTCCCAGCATCACCCTGAGTGATGGACACCACCCAGGGGGTTTGTCTGTGTCACTATGAATTCTCTTGCATACAACCACAGGGGGTTCTGAGTGACTGATGGGAGAGAAGGGGGAAGACCCTGGGGACACAGCAGTCCCTGGAGGGTTGAGGACGATGAGTCAACAAGAATTGAGAAAGAATGGCCCCAAGGACCGGAGGAGACCCCATCACCAGAACTGGGGCCAGCGGCTGCATGGAAGGTGCCCAGCTTTGAACTGGGAGTTAGGAGGGGCCCACGGTGCACTGCATTCACACACGCTTCCCCATCACCTTGTGCCATGTTGGGCCAGGAATGTGTGGCAGTTAAGTGCATGCTGAATGAAGACAGATGAGGGAGCAAGCGAGGGAGGGGAAGAAGCTGCAGGCCTTTTATGGCCAAATCTCCTGCTTCAAAATAGGGCCCCAGCCCTCTTAAAATTTTTGCCATTTTCCTACATACCTTGCACCAATTTTCAGCCTTTGCCATTTGCAGCTCCTCTCCCCTTTCCTCTCCAGACCTTCACCCCAGACCACCCCCCAACTCTTGTTCCAGAGCAGCTCTTGGTCTCCCACCTGATATAGTCCAGCAGTGGTATTCCACACAGCGGATCACTCCTGCCTCCACAAGCACGGATGCCCTCGGCTCTCGGGGCACCTGCCGGCCGGCTTCCCTCTGACCTGTCTGGCTGCTCCCTCTCACCTCTTTGCTTTTCCTTATTGGCAGCCCAGGGCTCTCTCCCAGGACCACCCTTTTCCTTCAGCCCATACTCTGGTGCCCAGTTGGGCTCATGGGCTTGGCTCCATGCATCTTTCGATGGCTCCCACATACACTTCTTCAGGCTGCACTCTCTCCTGAATGTGGGTCCAGCGTCCAGCTATGGAAGCATCGTCTCCTTTTGGATTTCTGACAGGTTGCCCTAAGCCCAGCGGCTCCCCACATGCCCAGCACAGAGTCCCTGCCGTCACCCCATTCCCTGCTTCTCCCACAGGCCTGCCCGTTCCACGTAAAGGCCACTCCGTTCCTGCAGATGCTCAGACCAAAAACACTGGAGAACTCTTGACTCCTCTTTCTATACCATTCCAAGTGTGATTCGCCAGCTGTTCCTACCGGCTCTGCCCTCAAAATACATCTGGAAAGGAGTCACGCTTTACCAGCCCCTCTGCCTCACCCTTATTCGAATCGCGGCGGGTGTTCATCTGAGGCAGCCAAAGGTCTCTCCGCTGCTTTCCCTGCTTCCCCGTCTGACATCTCAAGTCAGGAGCCCGGGATGCTTCTGTCAAAATATAGGTCAGACCATGTCACACTTCTCTGTTCAAAACCCTCCAACAGTTTCCCATCTCAGAGGAAAAGCCAACACTGTCTCCCACCCTCCCCATCCTGGCCTGCTTCCCCACACAGCGGGACCCCTCCCCGACCTTCCACTACTCTGTTGCAGATACACAGAGCACACTACCGCCTCAGGGATTCTGCATCTGTTATCTGTCTCATTCTCTAACACCCCCCTCACCCCCCCCACCGCCACCTGCTTGGCTCAGCCCCTCGCTCGCTCCATATCTCTACTCACAAGTTGCTTTCTCGGTGAGGTCTTTGTGTGAATTAGCTTGCTCGGGCTCCCATATCAAAGCACCAAGACTGGGGCGCTCCAACAACAGGAATTTATCTTCTCAAAGTTCTGGAGAACAAGATGTCTGCAGGGCTGGCTTCTTCGGAGGCCTGTCTCCTGGGCTCATAGATGGCCATCTTCTCCTTCTGTGGTTTTCCCTCTGCCTGTGCTCTAATAGCTTCTTTTTCAAGGTCACCAGTCCTAGGGGCTTAGCACCTACCCTCATTATCTCATTATCTCACTTTCCTCCTTAAAGACCCAATCCCCACATACATTCACACTCTGAGGGGCTGAGGGTTCAAACCTCAACATATGAAGGGGGGGCCAGGGGGCAATTCAGCCTGTAACAGTCTTCCCTCAACATTTTACCTGAAATTCCACCCCCCGTCTACCCCACACCCTTCGTTTCTCCCTTCTCCTGTTAATATATTTCTTGCCAGCCCTTATCACGCTCTGTCACATGATGTGTGGTGGCGATGTCCTGTGGTCTCCTGTGTTGGCCCCACTGTAGTGGAAGCCCCCACGAGAGCAGGAGCTTCTGTCTGTCTGTTCTGTTCGCCGAGTTATCCGCAAGCTCTCATGGAGCCTGGTATACAGCAGGCCCTATGCCAGTACAATACAATTAACACAGATCATTAACATACATTTAATTCATTAAAGCCACAACTGTGTTTGCAAGGCCTCCAGAGTGTCCTGGTGCTCGTATTTCTTCCTTTGATTATTTTTATTAAAGGTTTTGAAATGAGCTTTGAAAATAGACTCATCTAAAACATTTGCCATCATCATTCATGACATGCGTTTGCTCATTTATTAGCAGACTGTTTTCTCCCTGGTACCTTTTCCTTCAATGCAACTGTAAGAAGCCTTTTCATTTCTTAACCTCTTTTTGGAACCAGAAAGCATGTAATTTTTTTTTCCCTCTTGCCCTTCTGTTTGGTATTTAAAAACACACTCTGAGAGGCATAAATGCAGCTTTTTTCCCCCTTCAGTGAATTTTCAGTAATTGTGGGCCCTGCTTTACGAAGACTCAAAGTACAAAAAGTTGAAGATGCCAAAAAGCATTGAGACACAAGGGGAAAGATGATTGCTTTGCTCAAAGGTATTTTTTTAAAGATTTTATTTATTTGAGAGAGAGAGAACGAGTGGTGGGGCAGGGGAGAGAGAAAGAGACAATGAGAAGCAGACTCCTCTCTGAGCAGGGAGCCCAATGTGGGGCTTGACCCCAGAACTCCGGGATCATGACCTGAGCTGAAGGCAGACACTTAACCGACTGAGTCTCCCAGGTGTCCCTCACAGATCCTTTTTTTAAAAAAATTGTTTTCTTTTTAAGGATTCAGCATCTTTAATAATAATGTCTTTCCTCTGGAGCTTTCCACATGTGGCTAGACGTATGCTTTTTCATTCGTACAGTACTAGTCCGAGCGCAGGTTTCGAGAACTGAGTTGACAATAACTGTCCCGGTGTTCTTTGGGTAAAGGCCTTCTCACAACCTTTTTATTTCTTCCCCTTAGAATTTATAAATGGCTGCTCTGGGCCTCAGTGTTGGGATCAAGGGCTTGTGTAAGGACAGGGCGGCAGGGCGGTGATGCGGGGTCATGTGGACGAGTCCGGGGGGGAACCGGCCCCACACACCTCTGCCCCCAACTCAGTGTCTGTTACGGCTTCGTCTGATCTCCCCTGTGACCCAGGGGAAAGGCAACCACAGAATGGGATTCCAAGATTTCAGAGAGAGTCCACCTCATCCATCGGGACTTCAATGTCATGAAGGAGGGCAGCCCCCAGAACCCCTGATGGAACCATGGGATGTCAGAGCCAAAAGGCACCTCTACGATCCTCCCTCCCTCATCCTGCCAGGGAGGAAACAGCCAAAGGGAGGGGATGAGACTTGCTCAAGTATGCCAAGAGGGACTGGGAAAGAAGGCCAGGTTTCCCTGAGACATCCTGGGATGGCAGCCCCAGAGACAGCGGTGCTCAAGGGAGGAGACAGACCTCTGGGTGCAGCTGAGGGGGTGTCTCAGTGTGAGGGTTGCCTGAGGTGCCCCTTGCCAGGTGTCTCCGTGCAAGATCCTGCCTGAAACAGAGAGCCATACAGGTTGCAGGCAGGCCTGGACAAAGGTGCTGAAATGGTCAGGTACAGGGGAGGGACGAGGAGGGAAAGGACCTGCCAGGAGCCCTCACCGATGAGTGAGCAGACAAGAGCATCCTGCCCCAGCCCTCGGGGCAGCAACCCAAGGGGGAGCCAGTGACCCCTGTGATGGGAGCCTAGAGCCCAGTATGTTATGAACATACTGACTGAGGGTGCACAGGCCACCCTCATGGTATCTGAGCTCCCACTCTGGGGAAGGGTGACCCCCCCAGCTCATTTGGATTGGAGGCATGGTTTCAATTCCCTTACAAAGGAAGTCAAGTCACAGATTTTTGACCTACAGATCCCAGAAACTAGGCGGGGGGTGTGGGCAACATGCAGTGGGAAAGCCAGTCCTCCGCCCCGGATCAGCAGCGATCAGAGGACTGACGGAGAGCAGGGAAGCAAACACCTACTATTTAAGGAGGTGACTGGTGACTAACTTTGCATGGACTCAATTCTGAGTGCTTATTGTAAAGGTGCCCCCAGAAAAGCAAAGGGGGAACTTGGGGTGAGGATCCTAAGCCCAGGTTCCTATCTAAATGCCCAGACTCGGGCACCTACGTGGCTCAGTTGGTTAAACGACTGCCTTCAGGTCAGGTCATGATCCCGGAGTCTTGGGATCGAGTCCCACGTCGGACTCCCAGCTCCACGGGGAGTCTGCTTCTCCCTCGACCCTCTTCCCTCTCATGCTCTCTTACTGTCTCTCTTTCTCAAATAAATAAATTAAATCTTTTAAAAAAATAAAATGAAATAATTGCCCAGACTCTCAGGGCACCTGGGTGGCTCAATCATTTAAGTATTGGACTCTTGGTTTTGGCTCAGGTCATGGTCTCCCACTTGCTTGGGATTCTCTTCCCCCTCCCTCCCCCTTCCTCTCTCCTCCTCCTTCTTTTGCTCTCTCTGTCCCTCTCCAAAATAAATAAATAAAATCCTAAAAAAAAAAAATTGCCCAGACTCTGCGTGTTAGCAGGGTTGTCATACTGTCAAACGCCAAGGCAGCAACTCAAAATAGCTCTTTTCTCATCACAATGCCCAGGGATCGGCTCTGTGAGTCACTGAGCCTCAGCAAGTGGGAACACAGCTCCTCGTGTCTCTCTCATTCTGTCATTGCTATGCCTTCAGCCTCATCCAGTGTCTGGCGTGGAAGCTCAGTCTGTGTTTGTTGAGTGAATGAATGAGACATATTTCCATACATACAATCACACACAGCCTCAAAATGACAATCAGGTTGTTTAACCACAGGAGAACCCCTGACCCTCTCCAGGCTTCAGCATCCTCATCTCTAAAACAAGATGCTCTGCATGCTCTTTCCATCTCGAATATCCTTAGATTCCATGAAGCCATGCAAATTTAAAATCCATTTCCCATGTCCTAAGACCAAACACAGACCTCCACAGAGATACATAGGTCAGCATGAAGAGTTTCAAATGTGTCTAAACATAAAGTGTGAAGTATTCTGTTTAACCTTCCAACAGAAGTTTGATTTTGGGTCAAATCCACCAAAAGGTGAAAGCCTCCCCCCCCACCCCAGGTGACGGGGCAGCCCAGAGCAAGGACAGAGGGCGTGGGAAGCCAGCCACCTCCTCAAAGTCACTTCAGAGGAAAGGGAGCAGAGTAGGGTGAAAAAAAGAGAAAAGGAACAAGAGGAAAAACACAAGAGAGAAGGAGCAGAAGGAAAGCAAACATAAGAGCAGGGCGGTTTTTGGGGCCAGAGAATTTGAGTAATGTCCCCGGTGGAGGTCACTTCAGTCAGACTCAGGTACCTACCAAACCTATCTCCCGCATGGCCCCGGGCAGAGGGCGTTGTGGTGGCACTGAGCACCTGTGCTCCAGCTGGCCCACTGGGCAGCAAAACCTAGAGGCTGCAGGAAAAAGTGAAAAGCGGTATGAGTTAGCCCAGATGTGAGAGGGAACATGGCCACACAGTGGAAAACTATACCCAGGTTGTGCAATATGCGTACAAGCTCTCCAAGATACAGCAAATGAACTACAAGGACGATGAGGAACAGCACTGGTGGGAAGCTTCCACCTGGGTCAAAAAACAAGAGAGTAGAGTTATTGGAGAGAGCCACACACTTATCTGCAGACAAATATTTCTATGCCTAGACATGCAGAGAAAATGTCTGGAAAGACACAAGGGAATTCTTAACTAGGCTGCCCTCAGGGAAGGGAACAAGGAATTAGGAAGTAGGGCTTTAACTTCTCATTGTGTGCATAACCTTTTATGCAGTTTTAATTCTTTAATGAAAGGATGTCTTAGTTACTAGTAATTACTAATTAATTGCTACAGAGCCCAGCGTTTTTAGGCTCTTCGTTGGTTGCTTTGCGTTTCCCCTACACCCGCCCCAGAGTCTCAGTCATCTCCTGGCAGGACCTTGATGAAAGACTCATGTCTGGGCCAGTGTCAAGCTGGTTAAGATGGCTCTATTTCTTTCTCGTCGTTTCATCTTTATCCTTCCCATGAGCCTGTCCGCGGCTTCCCAGCTCCTCTCCCATCCATCACCCAGTGCTTGCTCTGCTGGGTGGCAGTTCCCAACTTCCCACAGCCCCAGACCTGCCGTCAGGGCAATCTTTCAGAAAACCTAGGAAGAAAACTCTGGTCCTAGCTCTCCTTTTCTCGATCTCTCTCTTTAAATTGTAGTAACATGTAGACCATAATTTTACTATGTTAAGCATTATTGTTTGGTGGCACCAAATTCACTCACACTGTGGTGAAGCCATCCCCACAATCCATCTCCAGAACCTTTTCCTCTTACCAAACTGAAGTTCAGCACCCAGGAAACACTAACTCCCCGTTCCCCCCTCCTCCCAGACCCTCCCTGCTGGTCTCTGTTCTGCTCTGTCTCTATGAATCCGACTGTTCTGGGTTCCTCATAGGAGTGGAATCATACCATATTGGTCCTTTTGTGTCTGGCTGCTTTCACCTTGCATAATGTCAAGTTTTATCCTCATTGTACCATGTCAAAATGCTCTTCTTAAGGCTGGACAACACCACATTGTATGTATGTCTGTAACACACTTGTTTATCCATTCACCCATCCGTGGACACTAGGTACCTTACACTTTTTTGGCTATTGTGAATAATGCTGCATTGAACAGAGGCGTACAGATAACTCTTGTTTTGTTTTAAAATCAGATTTAATCAGGACGCCTGGGTGGCTCAGTTGGTTAAACCACAGCCTTCGGCTCAGATCATAATCCCAGGGTCCTGGGATAGAGTCCTGTATCAGGCTCCTTGCTCGGCAGGAAGCCTGCTTCTCTCTCTGCCTCTGCTTGCTACTCTTTCTGCTTGTGCCCTCCTGCTCAATCTCTCTCTCTCTCTGACAAATAAATAAGTAAAATCTTTTTAAAAAATCATATATAATCAGATGGAATCTATATATAACAAAATTTACTCATTTTACACATGCAGTCTGATCAGTATTGTCTAGATATGGAACATTTCCATCACCTGAAGAAGTCCTTTGTGACTCAGGGTGGTCAATTCCTCCCCCCACCCTGAGGCAACCACTGGTCCGCTTTCTGTCACTAGAGGTTAGTTTTTTACTTTTATGTGTACACAGAATGATGCAAAAAGTACTCATTTGAATCTGGCTTCTTTTGCTCAGCATTATGGCCTTGAGATTCGTCTATGTTGTCAATACTATGTCAGAAGACTTCCCCTTTATTTCAGAACAAGTATTCCGTTGTATGGTTACACAATATTTGTTCACCCACTCCGTAGTTGATGAACCCTGGGCTCATTTGTGATTCAAGCTGCTATGAATAGTTGTGTACAAATCTTTGGGTGGACAGAGGCTTCCATTTCTCTTGGGTAAATACCTAGGAGTCGGCTCGCGGTGAAGTATGTGGTAAGTTTGTGCTTAACTTGGTAAGAAACTGTCAAACTCTTTCTCAGCGTGGTTGTACCATCTTCCATTCCCACTAGCAGTGTCTGAGAGTTCAAACTGCTCCAAGTCTTTATCAACACGCAGTAAGTTCAGTCTTTTCCCTTCTAGGTGTGCGAAGTGGTATCTCAGTGTGGTTTCAGTTTACATTTCCTTGATGACTAATAATGCTGAACATCTATTCACACGTTATTGGTCATTTGTATACCTTCCTTTTTTAATTTTTAATTTTTTTTAAAGATTTTATTTATTTGACACAGAAAGAGAGATCACAAGTAGGCAGAGAGGCAGGCAGAGATA
>ML108661.1:0-50483 GCA_003697995.1 Taxidea taxus jeffersonii
ATCTGAATGAGTGGGTTGGGTTTCTATCTTATTGACAGTTGTTACCTAGGGGATGGAATATTCATTACTTGGGGTGGGAAGCAGGGTTTCATGCTTTTCTTCCTAATTTTGTCAGAAGTTTCCTGTTATGGCACCTGCCATCTTGGATCTGTCTGGTATGGTTTGACTTCTGTGGACTGCTGCCAGGAAGGAACTCTGACTGACAGTGGCCATGACTGCCTCTTTATTGGTCTCCAGGTACCCTGTTAGAAGCTACTGCCTACTTTCACCAAATGATTTTGGAATTTGAGAATCTTGAAAATTATTTCATTTTACAGATGAGTAAACTGAGAGTTCGAGATATTTCCAAAGGTTACAGAGTCATTTAGGGGTCCGGCTCAGATCCTCAGGTCTCTGGCTTGATAAAGACCAAGTAAAAATGATCAAAGGTCTAGAAAGCAGAGGGGGCTTCAGGATTTATCTTTTATCCTGTAAGCAATTAGGAGGAACTTAAAGTTCTTTGAATAAGAAAGTAGCAGTTTGGTAGTCTCAAGAAAATGTATCTTGTGTCACTATGTGGGATTGATTGAATTATAAAGAGAGTGGAGCCAGGAAGACTGAATGGTCCTTTGAGATCATCTAAGAATGAGAAAAACTCATGTTCTCCTCAGGAAATGTTTCTATTTGGAGCCATTACATAAGACATGGAAAAAATCTGATAAGCATTTCACCTTGTTTTTTAAATGGCTAGTAAAAATATTTTTTATGTAATACATGCATATGATATATATTTACTTTATGCACTTATTTATTTTATATAGTTATCTTGTATTATATTTTATTATATATATGTAAATAAATAAAAGCAAAAGACATATATATGTATTCTGCCTCTAAATATGCTTTGACCTTCTTTCTGCTTAAAAATGTAGTTGGTCTTTTCTGGTTTTCTCTGTTGACTTCCTAGACATTCTTTTTCTTGGTTCCTTTCCATCTGTATTATTTATTTTACTTTCATTTTATTTGTTATTTTTTTAAGTGATCTCGACACCCAACATGGGGCTTGAACTCCCGACCCTGAGATTAAGAGTTGTGTGCTCTACAGACTGAGCCAGGTGCCCCTGTATTATTGGTATCAATCTTTTTTTTTTTTTCAGATAATGTTTACACTGTAAACCCCATCATTCTACTCTTAGCCCTCTTTCCTTCACACTTCAAGTTTCCATGGTTGGACCTGGTCACATGCTTGGCTTCAGCCCTCACCTATAATCTGTGATTCCTTGAACACATAGTGACCTTTTTCCTAAACTTCAAACTCAGATTTTTGTCTTGTTGGGCCACAGCCAGTTCAAGTCTAAGTGATTTGAAATAATTTCATCTCACTCCTCAACCCACTTCCCCCTACTTTTCTTCTTGAGCCCTTCATCTTGGTTACAATGATGTCATGATACCCATGCTGGAAATGTGAAGGTCTCTATGGATTTTGGAGGCATTCCTGCTCTGGTGTTCTAGTCCATCCGATTGCACTACTGTCTAAAATATCAAATCTATTTGAACACCTTTTGTGGTTTCTCCTTGTGTGCAGGATAAAACTCACACTTACAGTAGGATAAATATATTCCTTAATAACCTGGTCTCATATTCCTCTTAGAGTCATATTGAATTAGTGCACCCTATTGGCCTTCTTGCTTTAGGAACTCCCACTTTATGCCTCTGTGATTTGCTCACACATCTACCTCCTCATTCTTCAAAGCCTAGCTAAACTATCAGCTTTCCTGTGAAATCTCAGATCCACTGGCTAGGATTAGCTCCCACCCCCGAAGCCCCCTGTATTTTGTTAATTCTCCTTACATGGTGTTCTGCTTATTGATGTGGTTTCTGCCTCCTTCAGTAGGCTATGGAATTCTTGAGAGAAAGAGTCTTTTTTTATTCATCTTTGTGTCCTAGGGTCCAGAAAGTTGTCATATAAAAGTCTCTCAAATTGCATAAAGAAATAATGAAAAGGCTTACATGGGGGATATTTTCTTTCTGATGTTATCATTCTAATTATTAAGAGACATGGAAGGCCTGGGAGGAGAACTGACTTATAATGAACATTGGCTTTGTACCATATACTACACAATGTGGTTTACATAGTCTCTCATTTGATCCTCACAGGGGCTTTATAAAATTAGTATTATTATCCCCACTTACAGAGAAGTAAAATGAAGTTCAGAGAGTTTGAGTCACTGGCAGACTTAATTTATAGATTCCAGGTCTTGGAAGTCAGTAAAAACTAGGACAAGGACTCAAATTAACTTGATGTTACCCTAAAGCCACAGACATAGTTAATGACTCAGAAGAATGTGAAGTGGTTTGAATTCTATGGAAAAGGCTATATAAATATGATAATGCCATTGTCTTATTCAAAAACCTTTGTGTTACCTTTACAAACAAACTAACTAAATTCCAATTTGTCAGGCTAACATTTAAGAGCCTCAGAAATGGCTGGTGACATTCAGTTCTGCTCTCCACTTTCATAATTCAACCCACACACTCTGTCCTTTTGGAATGAACTCCCTGGACATGTACATCTACATGTACATTCTACCTTTCTGCTTTCACTCCCTCTTTCTCTGGAATATACTTGTAAGGTTAATTAGCTTCTTAGCCTTATCATAATTAAATATATGGTTTTCTTAAGCTTTTGGAAAAATGAAATTTTTAATGGATACTCTTGCAAACTCTGGCAGGTCAGTAACGTTGAGCTGGGAAGATTATCCTAAAGGAAAATAGATTTACCTCAGTAAACAACAAAAGAAAAAAAGAAGGTTGGTACTTTCAACAACACAAAGAAACATTGTTAAATGTTGGAATAAAAACATTGCTTGATATATAGATTATTAAAATTTAAGGTTATATAACTTTTTATTGATTGGTAAAACAGTATTCATATCTCGTGTGGTTTTCTTTGTTTGTTTGTACTAACAACCCATCCTAAGAGATCATTCTGGACAAACTTGTCACATTCAACAACCCCTCAATCCGAACTTGCGCTCAACTAATTCTTTCACTTACCCTGTGCCTAGCTCTATCGTCCTAGTTATCTATAACCGTGGCCTTGGCAAAATATCAGGACTGTCCTGTTCATCGGCCTGCTGGATTTGGTCCAGGCTTAGCCATAACTTTGTTTAATTCTTCAGTCTTCAGTCATTTTCTGGGACAGCATGTATATAGTACAGTAATTACACAGTCACACAATGGAACATAATGTATATTTACCAGCACATTCAACTCTGTTTTTTATTACAATTCACTAACTTGGGGTAGGGGATGAGAGACAGTGTCTCTGTAGATGATGGAAGCACAGCTGTTGGGTGGATCCTCCTCACGAATATAAACCAGAGAGTTGAGGTGACCCCAGAACATCTCCAGAGCTGGTGCACTCTGGGATAATTACCAATCCACCCTCCCCAACGGAAGCAAGTCTGCTTTTGTTCACATATTTTTACAGGAGGTTAAGTTTCTCATGGGTTGTGTGTAAGGCTTTATTTCTCTGGATGAGCCATGGTACACATGTGTGACATTCAGAGAAGTTGCACATTTAAAATTATGCCTATTGTTTGAGTGTTATGGCTGTTTTATGGAGTACATGAAGTTCCTTGGAGAAAAAGAAAACAAGAGAAAATTAAAAATCAAGTGACTCGGGGACAGAGAGAGCTGTTGTCTTCATAATCCCTTATCTGAAATCCTCAAATCAAAATGCTTTGACACGTTTGTTTATTTATTATTTATTTATTTATTTGCTACTCATTTGGCGGCCAAATCTGACCAGATCTGACAAATCACTTGGCAAGATGTCCTGATTTGATTTGTTCCTAGGCTATTAATAGTCTGTCTTTATCCCACTTTGTGTGAAAATTCATGGTTTTGCTACAGAAATATTAATGTGTTTGATTGGAGGGTATCCCTGTATCCCATTGGGATATGACACACATACGCATATGTTTTGAGAAATTTGAAAGTTATGAATAGTGAATACATCTGGCCAGAGGAACTTTGAATAAGTGATTATGAGCTATAATGCCCGAGAAGCTATCTCGGTTTTAAACCTCACCCACTTGAGACACCACAACCCGTCCTTCTAACACACATGCTCTAGTACCTCCTACCAGAGGTTCTTAAATGTTATCATGATCTCAAATCTAGTGACCTCTCTTCCTTCCCTCCTCACGCACCTTAATTCCCGAAACCCATCATGACAACCACTTCCTTCATTTCATTGCGCCTTTCCTCCTTCATTTTACCTGCCTGGCCTTTCTCTACCCTTGTTTCAACCAATTTGCCATCTGTCCATGTTCAAAGCAGCTGAGGAATCTTGCAGGTAAAAAAATCACATAACTGTGCTGACTGGTCTCGCTTAAATTCATAACAAAGTGGGCACCTGGGTGGCTCAGTGGGTTAAAGCCTCTTCCTTCGGCTCACGTCATGATCTCAGAGTCCTGGGATCAAGTCCCACATCAGGCTCTCTGCTCAGCAGGGAGTCTGCTTCTCCCTCTCTCTCTGCCTGCCTCTTTGCTTAGTTGTGATCTCAGTCTGTCCAATAAATAAATTAAAAATCTTTAAAAAAAATTCATAACAAAGCCTGTACTGGACATTGTTGTATGCCTTGCTTTACTTCCCCTCGTAGTTTCTTTTTCCACTTATTTCTATGAGGATGTCACACCTTTAAATCTGCTTTAAGTATCCATATTCAATTACCCTTCCAGCTCTGCTGATGACCTCAACTCATACTTCATTGAAAAAATATAAGCAGAGAGTAAAAACAAATTAATTCATCTTCTCTCCACCTTATCTACCCAGCCAACCACTCTCTGTCTCTATACCAACCTGTCCGTACCCACAGAGGATTCCTTCTCTTGTTTCAACTGATGAGCTATCCATGTTTCTGTCTAAAGCCATCCCCTCTACTTCTGTCACTTCCTTTGGCCTTCTCAAGGACTTAGTCCTACAGTTATTCTTTCTCTCACTCTCTCTGTCTTTCTACCCAACCCCTGTCACATCATCAGTTTATTCACTGACCCTTGCTCACTGGCACCCAAATATCTTCTACTATTTTCTGTACCCCCTCCAGCTAACATGCTGCACCCTCGGGTTTTGTTACCACACAATTTAGGACAGAAGTAATCGGTATCACTCCCAATGCTTTTTCTCCACCATGCAATTCCATGGGGCTGTCACTGCCACCATACTACTGGCATCACTCTGGTCAAGGTCACAATTCCATACAGGTGGCCATATACATGGAACTTCTCCAGTCTCATCCTAACTGTTCAGTGATCCCACGTTGGACCTCTCTCTCCTTTCTTGGCTTCTGTGACAGTACAGTCTGCCAATTTTCTCTTGACCTTCTTGGTTATGTCTTACTCCTGGATGTCTGCCCAACATCTACAAATTGAGGTGACCCAGAGCTAAGTGTTGTACCCCTTCCCTCTCAGTGATCTTATTCAATCCCATGGCTTTAGGTAAAACTCCAAATGTATTCTTAGTAGCTCTGGTCTTGAGTCCTGGCCCCACATATCTACTTGTCAGTGTAACTCCACTGGAAAGTCTTCTGGGTGTCTTAAACAACACATTGGATACAGAACCCTTGATATTTCCCCACCAGAGTGGGTCTTCTCCAGCATACCCCATATTAGTAAATAGCAAATACCACCATCTTTAGGTTGTTCAGGCCAAAATCCAACACCCATGTTCTTTTGCCTGCTAAGCACAATCCATCAGCCACTTCTACCATGTTCACATCTAACATATATCTGATTCCATTGTCCTCTCTCCATTTTCCTAGCTTAAGCCACTAGTATCTCTCACCAGATCTATTATCAGAGATTTTTGCAAGTCCTCCTGTGTATACTTTTGCTTCTCTATAAATAATTCTCTATAAAGAAGCTAAAACAAATTTTAAACATGTGTGTCTATGTCTCTGTCCTGTCTAAAACTCCTCCGTGGCTCCCATTTCATTTTGAATAATTCTGAACTCTCTGCCTTGGCTCTCAAGGCTGAGATGATGCAGGACCAGGCTCCTTTTTTTACTTTCCTCCACACACTACCTGTCCCACTGCCCCCCTTCCATATTGCCATCTTTCTCTTCCCCACACACATCAAACTCATTCCCACATTAGGCTTTGGAACTTGCTTTCACCTCTGCTTGCAGTTTCCCTGCCTAGATCTCTACATTTCTGGGTCTTCTTTATCATTCAGGTTTCAGTTTAAAAGTCACCCTTCAGGGGCACCTGGGTGGCTCAGTGGGTTAAAGCCTCTGCCTTTGGCTCAGGTCATGATCCCAGGGTCCTGGGCTCGAGCCCTGCATCTGGCTCTCTGCTCAGTGGGGAGCCTGCTTCCCCCCCCCTCTCTCTCTCTGCCTGCTTTTCTGCTTACTTGTGATCTCTGTCAAATAAATAAATAAAATCTTAAAAAAAAAGTCACCCTTCAGTCACGCCCTGTACCTGTCTCAGTGTAATAGAAACCAGAGTCCTTGTTGGTACTTCTGCCTCAGCCCTCAAATTCACTTACGCAATGAATTTTACCTTCTCTCCTCCATCTTCCTAAAGTCCATTCATTTTTCACTGCCAACACCATAATATAAGCCATCTTCCTCTCTTGTCTGGTCTATAGCAGTAACCTACCAGCCATTATGAATACTTGTCTTTGTTGCTTTCCGTCCCATCATACAACTGCCTTATATAGACAACTTCAGTGGCTTCCCATTGTTCCTAGGGTGAATTTCAGAATCCTCAACAGGATGTAAGTGTCTGAATGATCTGCCCCCTGTGTTCTCTTCAGCAGCATCTTTTCATATAAACATTCAGTTCCTTTCGAACTAAGCACATGGCCTTTCTTTGATGTGTAACACCACTTGACTCTCTCTCCTTTTGCTTTCTTCATTCCTGTTTGTGCTTTATGTTTTAGCTTAGAAATTATTTTCTCAAGAAAGCCTTTCCCGACCATCCCCAAACTCTAGGTTTGCCCTCCCCCCCCCATCATATGCTTTATAGCATTTTGTACTTCTTATTCATAGTTTATATTAGGATTATATTTAATTCATTCATCATTACTTTCCACTTCCCTTGTTAAAATAGGTTTCTTCAGCTGTAATATCATGGTAAATGGCATGAGCTCTGGGGCCAGACTGCCTGGGCTCTAAAGCCTGGTTCCTTTTCTTCCCAGCTGTGTGACCTTGAACATAATACCTAGACTTTCTCAATGTAAAATTAAAGTAATTACTTTACAGTACCCATCATATAGACTTGTTTTGAGGTTTAAATGAGTTAATAAATATAAAGCACTTAGTATAGTGTCTTTCAGATAATAAGCACTCAATAAATCATCATGACTGTCTTTATTATTATAAGGGCTGGGATTAGGTCTGCCCCATTCATCATGGCACATCCAACACGTATTTGTTGAATAAATAAATAATATTTTTCACGAGCCAATTAAAATTAGAAGTGACCTTATTAAATGCCTAAATGTTCATGAAGCTCTTTAGGGGACATAAAGATTAATAAGACATAGTTTTCACATTCCAGGAGTTTTCAACACAGCCAATGAGAGTGAGATCCATAAATGGGGTCTCCTCAAAAGGAAGATCTGTAGTTCACATGTCTTTGTATTCTGGACATTTTCCTTGAAGCCTAACCCATAGTTTGTCCTCAATGTGTGCATCTGGGCAAGCATACATCTAGCTGTCTCACAGAGGAGAACATGGGGAACTCTGGGAAGAATAGAAAGCTGGCTTGAGGGAGCAGCAGTAATTTTGCCTTGAAGGACAGTTGAGTTGTCATCAGGTAGAGCTCAGAGGATGGACTGGGGAGTGACAAGAGTGGGAGGAGGCATTCCAGGGGGGAAATTGCCAGGCATGGAGCTGGGAATGCAGATGGAAAACATGAAGAGTCTGGAATGGTGGACCAGTGCTTCTTCCAGCAGGCCTCTGGAACTGGCAGCATCAGCATCATCGGAGACCTTGTTAAGAAATGCAAATTTTGGGGTGCCCCCAGATTTCCTGAATCAGAAAGGTCGCATTTTCTGAGGCCTGGCAGTCTGTGCTTTAACAATTTGTTCATTTGATTCTGATGCTCGCTCAAGTTTGAGAACTTCAAAGTTTGAGCGAAAGGGGGCTACAGCAATGTGTTCTGACTTGTGATCTGCGGACACCCAGATATTCACAAAGGTCTTCCATAGGATCAGCGTAGTAGCAATGGCCACGCGATTCCAGAGTCCATATACATACCCGGTACCCAAGCGTGGCGGTAAGTGGAGATTGGAATAAGCACAGTTTTATTTTATTATTCAACCATCATATAGTTTTTAATTGATTTTTTTCAATTTCATACTGACTCTGACAAAGGGGCCTCTGATTTAAGGCATAAAGTAAATGTTGAATGTTGAAGTTAGAAGTTACTGACACACACATGATAACATTTTGCAAATTTGCCTCAATGTGATCTTCACCAGATTCATAATTGATATATCAAAATTCTTTAAAACTCATCAAGATGTCTCAGATGCATAAAAAAATAAACAGAAAAGGAGATAAAAATACAGTAGTTATCATAAGATATGATATCTTAAGATATCATGAGTCTGGCTTTTCATCTAATAAAAATATGTTATTTGGAAAGTGTGTGTAACAGCCTGAAAACTCCTTTCATATCATCATTAAAACTTAACAATTATATAAATGAACCAGTTGATTTTTAAACTGCAAAATGTAGGGTTCTAAATATCAGCTACTAAAGTAGTCAAATCCTGATGATGTAACATGTAATTAAATTTTAATCTACATTTTAATATATATCAGTCTCCAAATTGTATACAGTGTCACTTTTAGATTTGTTACTAAACCATTCCTTTTTTTTTACTATGTAAAAAAGTAAGTCAAACAATATATGTCATATAGCAATGGAAAAATGCTAAAATTTTTATACATAGAATTAATATCATAGAAGAGCATATTAAATGTCTTTTGCAATATGATTTTTAACAACACACTGATGTAAAATTTAAAATTTATTTTTACTTAAAATTTCTTCGTTTTATACCATGAAGAAATTTTAAAGGAGATGATTTGATAGATCATTATAAAAAGGATTCACAAGTCACAAGAGGCTGGAAAATTCAGGACTAGGGCACATGGTATGTGGGTCTGGGTACTGGTTGGAGAGATTCAAAGAGAGGCCTGGTGAGGAATGTAATGAAAAGAAAGTCTAAGAGGTCTTCAGGGTGTGGGAAGTTTTGAAATCTTAAGCATAAGCAGAAAGTTTAGTTTGGGAACAGGAGCTCCTTCTTCAGAGAAAAAGGGAAAGGGTGTAACTTTGAAGCATTTTCGAAAATACTGTACCTACCCAAAGTCAGAATGTTCATTAAATTCTCTAACTTGTGTTTAAAAGATTCTGGAACCTTTATTCAATGAAAGCCACCTGTGTTCTGTGTTCTGTGATCTGTGTTCAGGGCTCCATCTTCTCTGGTCTCCTCTGGGACTTGCACAATCTTACTTTTCATTCACCTTCCATTAGCTAATGAATGGAAACATGTTTAAACCTGTATTAGTCTTTCTGGGCTGCCACAACAGAACACCACAGGCTGGGCAGCTTAAACAACAAAAGGCTGGAAGTCCAAGACAAAGGAGCTGTTAGGATTGATTTCCGATGAAACTTCTTTTCCCGGCTTGCACTTGGCCACTTTCTCATGGTGTCTTCCAGTGGAATTCCTCTGTGCATGAGTGGAGGGAGCAATGTCCCCTGTCTCCTTCTGTTCTTATAAGGACATCATCACTGTTGGAATAGGATCCCACCCATATGACCCTTTTTGACTTTCATTAACCCCTTATACCACATGAAGACCAGAGATCAAGATTTGATTTAAAAGAGAATCTGATAAAACTGTTTTTCTTATTTAATGTTATACAGATGGAACTCTCAAACTATCATCAAGAATAAGTTCTACTTTAAATGCTCCCAGCTTTTAGCTGTGAAACATTGTTGAGTTTGATCATCTGTAGACAAACCCCATTCTGTTTCCCACCTGTATTACTTTCCTCAGGTTCTTCATAAGATTGGAAGTTCTCAGGTGGCCTGCATTTTCATACTTACCCTGTGGACCCTGTGCTCCATGTATGGAAAGAAAGAGCCACAAGCTAGACTCTCAGGTTCCAGTCCTCACCTCTGCTTTGGGAACTCAGATGACAAATAATACAATTTTTCACAGTAGGCAGATGCAAATATACTGAGTTGAATTTCTTTTTCTGTACATATTTTGAATATTGAAACGCTTGGGTACAAGTCAGTGCATGGAAAGAGAATGTTACTAAATTGTACCCCATGGAAAGGAAAATCTTTTGGCCCCTTTCAAAGATTCCCCAATAAGGAAGACTTTAAATACAAAATGCTACACTCCACTGACAATTAAGATTTGTGTGAAAGAAACATACAGATAAATCTATTCACATGTCTATATTGATGTATGGTATTTTACATTTTAGATCATATATTAACGTTATATATAATATGTTCAAACCGTATGAAATGGTTTCCATATTAAATACTCAATAACCTGCTGTAAAATACTGTTTTTATTTTTCATATAAAGCCAAATGAGCCTAACAGAATTAAGGTGGGACTTTTATTTTTAATGTTATAGGTGGCTACCTTTTCAAATTACTTTAATAATAAGAAGCTTGGCTTTCCCAGAGAAAGAAAGAGAGAGAAACAGAGAAGAAAAGAGCAAACAGTGCCAGAGTATTTCTGCATATTTCCTATTTTGGTTTGACAAAGTGTGCTGATTACAGAACTTCTTTAAAGGTCATTTGGCAAAGTGAAATAAATGACTTGGAAAAAATACTCCTAAGGGAAAATTGTTTTGAACAATTAAATCATAATAACAATAATTTAAACCACTTTGCAATTAGTCTTTTTATGAACATCTATAACTCCAAAATGATTTTTACAAAAATGAATCTTGGCAACCAATTAATGCTTGGTCTAGTGTAATTTATTTGATTTTCTTGAGGGCAGAGAAAGCTAAAGAAGATTCCTAGAAATGATAGCCATTTAAGATATTCACACGATAATATTTTTTGAAAAGCATATTACATGGAATTTCATTACAAAATAAAATATCGGGGGCACCTGGGTGGCTCAGTGGGTTAAGGCCTCTGCCTTAGGCTCAGGTCATGATCTCAGGGTTCTGGGATCGAGCTTCGCATCGGGCTCTCTGCTCGGAGGGGAGCCTGCTTCCTCCTCTCTCTCTCTCTCTGCCTCTCTGCCTACTTGTGATCTCTGCCTGTCAAATAAATAAATAAAATCTTAAAAAAAAAATTAAAATATCATACCTTCTTTCTTCTCTTTGAATACACTGCAATAACTTTGAAGCAAGCATACATTCTTAAGCTCCAAGTAAACCTGCATGATACAGACTTATCCTACACACATTGAGTCTATCATTTTCATTTACTTAAAAAAGAACGTAATAAAGCATTTTCAGTAACTGTTGCTAACTTTATTCAGAAACAAAGTCTCACCATCTGCATTCTAATGATTATTTTTGTAACAAACTTATTGTTACATTACATGTAAAAGCATCCTCTTATTTATATATATACTTAAATTTATTTTTGTAAGTAAAGTGATAAGGATGATTTTGCAATAATACTGCAATAGTAACACTAATAGAGTGATATTTGCTAAGCCAAATTGATCTCCCTACCCCTCAATGTGTGTATGTGTGTGTGTGGTGTGTGTAGTGACTATAAAGCTAAGAAACAGATTTCTCATGTAGCTTATGGAATGTCTTACTACATGGAGATAATAGGCTTCTGTGAGCTGATACAAATATATATGGTATTTTATGTCTTAGGTTCATTCTTTATGAAATCTTTTGCATATGAAATGCCTTTTATATTTTTCATATGGTTCCTTTTATGATTCATCAAAATTAAGACAATAAGACAAAATGTACACCCTTGTTATTTATTTCACTCAGTGCCTTTGAGAAAGATGACTAGATTGAGAAGAAAGGAGAGAAAAACAAAAATTAAATCAATATATAACTAAAAAAAATCAACAATTGCCATTTATTTCTCAGATGGTACTAGTTGTCAAGAGCTTAATAATATAATTTTATGAACATAACTATGTCCCTATAGGAGACACACTACAGAATTTCAAAATTGCATGACCTGTGTCTCTCAAGGGCTTGTGATTAGAAACAAAAACAAAAACAAACCAAACAAACAAAAATCCTAAGGCAACGTTTACAAAATAGAGAAAACCACTGAAAGGTTTGTTGGCTTTTACTTACATCTCTTTTCTTTATCATCTGCTTACTTCTTTTGTTGAGAGGAAGAGGGGAAAGAAATGTGGGAGAGTCAGAGAGAAGGAGCAAGAAGATAAAAGGGAAATAAGAACTAGGCAAAGTGAAAATAGAAGGGGTTGTTTTAGCTGACATTCCACATGTTCTTCAGAAAGAAGACACAACTGTCTTTTTTTGATCATTGTCTTTCTCTCCCTGCCCACTCCACCCACCATCCTGTCCCACCAGGCCACTAATGTCTGCCTGTGGAGGGCTTGTACAGAGAAGGGTGGCAAAGGAAGGCCTTCATATTTCCCATGGAGCCTGAGGAAAGATCTTTCAGATAGATGCCTGTGATTTGGGGGCAGCACATAAGCTTCTCTGAGCCTCTTTTCTCTTTTCTAAAACGGGAAAGATGATGATGTCGCAAAGTGTTTTGGAGGAAGAGCAAAAATAACATGTATATCCACACATGCACACATATATGCTCACATTCTGACCCTTCCCCTAAGTCTGAACAGGCACAGCCTTACAGATTTTAAGAAATAAAATAGAGAGGTGGATAGATAGATAGATAAACCCTTAATCATGTATTTTCCTGGTTATCCAAGTGAAGAAAGAAACTTTATAAAAGTACACTTAAATAATATGTAACTCTCAAAGTAGTGACTTCATGGTTTTTGATATGTTCTTTTAGAGTTTTTTTTTCAATGAATATGCATACAGATATTTTTATTCCAAAATGAAGTTGTATATATCATCCTGATATATATATATGTATATATATATATATTTTTACTTCTTAAATTAGTTCTTAATTTACTTCTTAAATATGACAGTAAAATTTAGACATCTTTTCTTGTCAATACATATAGATTACCCTTGCAATTTTTAATGGTTGTCACTTATGTGGCTATAATTCATTATATTGTATCCTTTTGATGGACATTTAATTATTTTCCTTTTTTTTTGATTAATGCAAGCTATGCTGCAGTAAAATGTCTTTGAATGTGTGTGCGTGAGAGAGATAGAGATAGAGAGTCAATTTTTCTGTAGGATAAATTCCTAGAGTAGAACGTGTGTGTGAAAAGTATGCTCCATTTGAAGTTTTGATGGATAACACTAAGTTGTCCTCCAAAAATCCTATCTTGCCGGCATTATTTTTAATTTCAGTTTTCCAAGCTAGAAATTTCAGGGTCATCACCAAATGTCTCCTTTTCATTTCCTAGTCTCCTACCGAAGTGTTATTACATTCTATGATTAAACCTCAGAAATGCCTCCTAATTCCATTCTTGCTTCATCTTACCCTCTTTACTACTTTGTCAGCTCATGTCTTTAAGCAGAAACTTCCAACAGTTCTCCAGAATCCATTCTCTTTTTTCTTCTTGGGCATGTCAGAGACTACATGCTCTTCCCAGGGTCTTCTGTGTCATCCAGCCCATGCCAATGGACACAGAACAGAAATGGCATGTGTTCCTTCCAGGTGTGGTCATTAAGAACCTGCTGGAAGAGGGCTTCCATGCTCTTTCATCTTCTGCCCACTGAGCATTGCTCATGATGAGGCCCGGTGGGCTGGAGCAGCTGCAGATGGCAGAACCCATGTGGAGAAACTGCCCCTGGTGCTGACCTACTGCCCGGGAAATACCTCTTGCGTTACTAGGATCTCTTCATTACAAGTTTGCCTACAAAACAGATGAAGACCTTTATGTCTCATCTTTGACTCACACTACTGCAGCAGCCTTCTTACTGGCTTTCTCATCATCTTCTTTCCCCCTCCAGCAGCCTTGACACCAGAATGAGCATCCTCTAACCCATGGTCACCAGTAAGTCCCTCCTTTAAAGCCCTTAGGAACTCAAGATCCTTTATTAAATGACTGCCGCCTTCCACAGTGGGGGGCTGTGTTCTATGCCTCTCGCCTGGCCCTGGTGCTAGCACAGATGGATTCATGCAGTGGGGGTCAGTGCTTGCATGCCAGATCAGTCAATTCATGATGTTTGCTTTGGATGCAAATGCAATACCTAGGAAGCCGATTCATACAAACTGTTTGCTTCATAGGACTATTTGTGCTTAATGAGTGTTAAAACATAGTGACTTCGTTGTTCATCGCTCGGGTGGGAGGTAAATGGTTTCTTTTTGATATTACTGATTTGGGGCTCAGACATTCTAAGCATAAAAGGACTTTAGTTCTCATCTAAGACAATTTCCTCATCTTGCAGATAAGAAAACTGGAAGCCAGAGAGCTGAATGAACTTGCCCCAGGCCACGCAGCCTGTGGAGGATTTGAGAGCATCTCCCAAGCAAGCAAGCCCCTAGTTCACAGATATGCTTTTCTGTTACCAGGCTGTACCCAAAGGCAGTGGCCACGGAAAGCAAGTGGTATCTGCTGTCTACCGTCCTCTCCGATTCAGCTCACTTACGGGCTCAACTTAAGGCTCTGTTTAAAGCGTTGGTGCCTGTTTCTCTGGCTGGTTCCCCCAGTCTTGCTTTACCAGGCCACTGTGCAGGGGACAGGGTGTTGTGTCTGGCCTCTGAATCCATATTCCCCATCATCATGACAGCCCTTCCATGAGCATGGTTTTCTTTACTCATCAGGGCCAGAAGCTGCGAGTATGTGGTGGGAGGAACGGCAGGTTTATAACTATAGTTATACCCTGAAGGAAATAACTGTTACTTAAAAGGTACATTGTTCTTTGTCCATGGATCTAGAAGCTCAGTGATGGAAATCTCGAGAAATCAATAATACAGCGAGCTAAGGTTTCAGCTCAAGGGAACTCTAATTCAGCAGGAGGACAGGATGGTCATGGGCCCTGACTGTGTGAATGAACTGAAATGTTGCTAAGACATTTCTGATTGCCCTGCACTCATTCTGGCTGGCATTACCTTCTCAAATACCTTTCTTATCCTCACTGGCACTTTGCCATCACTTTCTCTGTCACCAAGTCCCTACATGTATATGGACTACACAGTCCAATGGGAAGATTATAAGGAAAAATAATATGCCATTACTATTGATTATATTTCAGTATATAAAAAACCACCCCAAACTAAGTGGCTTAAACAATGGTTTATTACTTACCACAATTCTGTGGTGAGTTCCAGTTCTTCTGGCCTCACCTGGGCTCACTCATATGACTGCTTTGAACTGGAAGGTCAGCTGGTCAGCTGGCAGAGCTGGGCTGGTTGGACTCCGATGTCCATGTGGTCTTCTGTCCCTGGGTGGTCCTAGGGTTCCATGGGAACAGGCACCAAAGAACAAGCATTTATCAAGTGCCTCATTTTTGCTCATGTCTCACAGGCTCAGGGGGAGCTACATATGGGCAGGGACACAGGAACCATGATTTATTGTGGACCACTGTGGAAAAATTTCAACGCATGGGTGATAAGGGGTACTAAGGAAAATAAAGCAAAGGGGAAGGGATTCATAAAGAGCGATAGGGCAGTTATTTCAGATGTGGAGGTCAGCACAAATCTCTCCGAGGAGGTGACAATAAGACAGAGATCTGTGCCATAGAAAGGGGGCCGTGAGGGTGTGGGGGAGAGGGTTCTAGCCAGAGGAGATGCATGTGCAAAGGCCATGAGTGGGAGCAACAAGGGGGTCAGAGTGGTTGGAGGCCAGTAGGCAGAGGGAGAGTATAGACATAGTTGGTGGGATAGCCAGGACTGACCCATGTAGGCCTTTGCAGAGGATGGTAAGGATTTCCCAAGCTATTCTGAGATTGAAGGGAAACCTATAGATGAGTTTTTTTCTGGGAAGGGACAGGGTTTAATTTATGTTTTAAAAGGATTATTCTGGCGTCTCTGTAGAGAACAAACCTTACAAGAGGAAAAGTGGGAACATGCAACTGTCCCTCAGAACAATGTATTACTTACAATATAACCTATGGGAAATTTTACTAGTTACCAAGCACATTTAGATAGAGCCTTAAGAAAAACACATACTGGCAACAGGCCTCTGGAGGAGAGGACGATATATGGCCATGAAGCTGAGCAGCCGGGGATGCCTGGCCCGCTCAGGGCAGAAGGACACCTGCTTCATTTTTCCATTATCTCCGCCCCCCACCCCCAGAACGCCTGTGGCCAGTTAGATAAGTCCTTTGAATGTGCGTGTTCAACTATAAACTTTATACTGCTTGACCAGACATATTTTGCCTTCCTTCTTGTTTATCTACAAGGCATATGACTTATGTTTGGCCTTCTTCGGCTCTTCTGTTGGTTACTGTTTCTATCTAATAAAAGTAGGACTGAGGAGTTGTTGGGGCAACAGTCTTTTCTGTTGTTGTCCCCTGCTCCCTTTCTCTTGCAGCTGACTTGTTTGTGCCTCATTCTTCTCCCGTGAGCCTTCAGGAAAAGGCAAGTGGCACCTTGACAGGGACCAGAAACGAAGCAGGAGAAGAAGCCCAGACACGAGTTTTTGCATGGCCATGGCTTTTTCCCGCTGGTGAGTTGTGGGTACTTATCGCGGGTATGGGTAATCTAGAGAGCACAAATGATTATCGCCCTTACGTTTGCTTACTGAGAGGGCTCCTAAAGACGAGAGGAGCAAAAGTCAGCGAGGGCCAACTTATGGAGCTTTTAAAAGTAATTAAAGAGCATTGCTCCTGGTTCCCTATATTAGGGATTTTAGATTTACAAACATGAAAAAAAGTAGGTCATGAGTTAAAACTTTTGCATGCTAAAGGAAAACCAATTCCAATTACTCTATGGCCTACTTGGACCCTCATTTGCTCCATTTTGGAGCCTTTACAAACCCCTGATTCGGAGAGCGTTAATGAAAGTTCAGGAGAAACTAAAAAAGAGGAACCTGAACATGCCATCCAGGAGGAGAAAGAAATTACTAAGGCCACCATAAAGGAATATATAAAGGAGGAATCTCCTCTACCTCCTCCAATAACAGAGCAAAAGGTGCAAATGGCACTTCCGCCATCGGCTCCATCATTCTATAAGAAGGCACCATGTAGTGAAAAAGATAAAAAATACATGCTATCAGCCATTCAAAAAGGCCTCCTTGAAGCACAGCGAGCAGGAGACCTAGATGCCTTAAATTTTAATTTCCCGGTTATTATTAGAGAACATGTCACTCCGGGACATGATCCTAACAACCCTAACGGTATCTATGAGTCCAAGCATGAGCCATTTCCCTTCAAATTATTGAAGGAACTAAAACAAACAGTACAAAACTATGGAGTTAATTCTCCATTTATAATGGGAATCATTCAAGGCATCACAGAAGGCAATCGACTTATTCCGATTGATTGGTCATTGTTAGGAAAAACAGTTCTATCTTCAAGTGAGTTCTTGCAGTTTAAAACATGGTGGCAAGTTCATGCAGAAACAGCAGCTGCCCATAACAGAGCTAATAGTGTTCCTATTTCCATGGAGCAGCTCATAGGTGTTGGGCCATGGGCTGAGTACAAGACCAGGTACTAATGAATGATCAAGCTATTGAGCAGCTCTGACATTGTTGTTTGAGAGCCCGGTAGTGCTGGATTCAATATCCCCATTCCCAAAGATTATCTCTTAATGCCTGCCAAGCTTCCCGCTAAAATTCCAACTAATATTTATGGCTCTTTACCAAAGGGAACCACTGGGTTACTTTTGGGGAGATCTAGCCTTACTTCAAAGGGAGTACTAGTTCACACTGGCGTTATTGATTCAGATTATACTGGTGGAATTTCAGTGATATTAACTACTGCAGCTCCATACTGTTTTCAAAAAGGAGACTGCATTGCCCAGTTGCTACTTTTATCCTATCTCCAGGGTCAATCTAAAAACAAACAAAGAAACTGAGGGTGGCTGAGGATAGAGGGGTAGGGAGAGGGTGGTGGGGTTATGGACACTGGGGAGGGTATGTGCTGTGGTGAGTGCTGTGAAGTGTGTAAGCCTGGCGATTCACAGACCTGTACCCCTGGGGCTAATAATGCATTATATGTTTATAAAAAAATTAAAAAATTAAACAAACAAACAAACAAAGAAACTCCAATGGGTTTGGAAGTACTGGAAAAACTGGAACATATTTGACTGAGAAAATTTATCAAGATAGACCAATTTGTCATCTTAAAATACAAGGAAAGGAATTTTCAGGTCTAATTGATACTGGAGCTGATGCCTCTATCATAAACTCATTACATTGGCCTAAAAAATGGCCATGTAATTCCTCTTCTATTACTATTACGGGATTAGGACAGGCAGGCAATGTGTGTCAGAGCTCCAATATTCTTTTCTGTGAAGGACTTGAGGGTCAAAAGGGTTACCTGCAGCCATATATTGTAGACTTACCCATTAACCTTTGGGGGCGAGATTTACTAAGCCAATGGGGAGCCTCTCTGGTTATACCTTCCCCTAAGGAGGATTCCCAGATTTTTCACTGAGGGCCACTGCTCCTGAACCCATTAAGTTAAATTGGAAGAATGACAAAACCTATTTGGGTGGA
This sequence comes from Taxidea taxus jeffersonii, assembly GCA_003697995.1. Lineage (NCBI taxonomy): Eukaryota > Metazoa > Chordata > Mammalia > Carnivora > Mustelidae > Taxidea > Taxidea taxus. Next base: position 18,738 of record ML108661.1, read on the forward strand.
GCAGTGGCCCTTAACACAAGAGAAATTACTTACTTTGCAAGCCCTAGTAGAGGAACAGATAAGAAAAGGGCAAACTGAAGAATCTCACAGTCCTTGGAATTCACTGGTCTTTGTTATTAAGAAAAAATCAGGGCACCTGGGTGGCTCAGTGGGTTAAGCCTCTGCCTTCGGCTCAGGTCATGATCTCAGGGTCCTGGGATCGAGCCCCGCATTGGGCTCTCTGCTCAGTGGGGAGCCTGCTTCCCCCCCACCCCGCCTGCTTCTCTGCCTACTTGTGATCTCTATCAAGTAAATTAAAAAAAAAAAAAAGAAAAAATCAGGAAAATGGAGACTTTTAACAGACCCGCATGTGGTTAATTCTGCTATCCAACCCATGGGGTCTCTCCAACCTGGATTGCCTTCTCCTAATCTAGTCCCATGCGAATGGCCAATAATTATCATAGATTTACAGGATTGCTTTTATACTATACCACTTGCTAAGGAAGACTGTCCCCATTTTGCTTTCACTATACCCAGTGTAAATTTAAAAGAACCAGCCAAATGATATCAATGGAGAGTTTTACCATAAGGAATGTTAAATAGCCCCACTGTTTGTCAGGAGTATGTGGCAAAAGTTATACAGCCCGTTAGAAACAAATTTCCACAAATTTATCTTATCCATTATATGGACAATATATTATGTGCAGCCTCTGAAAACATGCAATTGTAGGAGGCATTTAAAATGCTTCAATTACAATTTGAAAAATACAAACTAGTTATAGCTCCGGAAAAAATACAAGTCACCACAACTTTCTCATATTTGGGGTTCATTATGGATAGGACCTCAGTTAAACCACAGAAAGTTCAAATTAGTGAGATAAAATTACAACCTTGAATGATTTGCAAAAATTATTGCTAGGCATTAATTGGATAAGACCTAAAATTGGAATTCCCAGTTTTACTTTGCAGCATCTATTTGCCTCTTTAAAAGGAGATCCTAATTTAAACAGCCCTAGGACCCTATCAAAAGAGGCCTTAAAAGAAATACAATTTGTTGAAAGCCAAATTCAATCAATGCAAACGGGTAGAGTCCAACCTGAGATACCATTAGATCTTCTTATTTTTCATACCCACATACAGCTACTGGATTAATTATTTAGGAAAAACTAATCATAGAATGGATTTTTCTTCCAAATAATACTGTTAAAACACTCATTACCTATATAGACCATATTGGCAATATTATTCAATTAGGAAGAAAAAGAACTCGCCAAATACAAGGATATGATCTGCAGGTTATTGTTCTGCTTTTAAGTAAGACACAAATTGAAACAGCATTCCAAAATAATTTAAATTGGCAAATTGCCCTTAGTGGCTTTACTGGGAACACTTCTTCTCATTATCCCTCTTTACCTGTTGTTTCCTTTTTAAAATATACTGCTTTTGTCCTTCCTAAAATTACTTCTAAAAATTCAATAACAGATGCCCCTACTTACTTTTCTGATGGCTCTGTCAAAGGCAAACCTGTTCTTATGGTCCTAACTTGAAGGTCATATCTACTACCGGTCTCTCAGCACAGAAATCAGAATTAATGGCAATTATTACATTGTTTCAAGATGTTTCTTCTGCATTTAATCTATTATCTGATTCTTTATATACAGTGTATGTTTTACAGCATATTGAAACTACTACTATTTCTACATCTGATGTACTATGAAGGCACTCATCACAGTAGCCATAAGTCTTCCTGGATGTTATGCACAAATAAATAATTTTGCTTATTGGGCTTATATACCCAACACCCCCCCCCCCGCTCTGTCCAGTAGAGTGGGGAGAAAATATAATACCAATTTATTTGAATGCCTCAAAATGTGTACCTGGAATTTTGGATCCTAGATTGCCACTATTGCCCCTAGAGGAGAGCACAAATATTAATCTTACCTTAAGATATCAAAATAGACCAATATGCATCGGCAATCATTCCAATTGTCTTATCCCTGATGATCAAAGATGGTTGGTGGACTTTCCTACTAATAATTATCTGACTAAAGTTCAGTTACATTTACTCTCCACTAAAGGATTCCTAGCCAATGAATATCAGGGTCCTACCTATAGCACAGCAACACCCCTTATTCCCAAATGCAAACTGACACAAATGTGGTCTGATGAGGGAATTCACCCTCTATGGGAGGATTATCGATCTTCTCACCCCAGTATTGTTATTAATGATTCCTATGGAACTATATGGGACTGGTCCCCTAAGGGGATGGCAGTCACCAATTGTACTGGGTGACCCTGCTCCTCTCATTGAAATTTAAAATGGCAAGTTTTTTTTTTTTTACTTTATTTAAGCTTTATTTAAACATATGATGTAACCCCACCACCCTCACCCAACCCCTCTTCCCCCCACCCCCCTCAGTTTGTTTTATGACATTAAGAGTCTCTTTTGGTTTTTCTCCCTCCCGATCCCATCTTCTTTCATTTTTACTTTTCCTACCACCTTAACTCCCACCCCCGTTGCATCTCCACTTCCTCATATCAGGGAGATCATGTGGTAGTTGTCTTTCTCCAGTTGACTTATTTCGCTAAGCATAATACGCTCTAGTTCCATCCATGTCGTCGCAAATGGTAAGATTTCATTTCTTTTGATGGCTGCATAGTATTCCATCGTATATATATATACCACCTCTTCTTTATCCATTCATCTGTTGATGGACATCTAGGTTCTTTCCATAACTTGGCTATTGTGGACATTGCTGCTATAAACATTCGGGTACACGTGCCCCTTTGGATCACTACGTTTGTATCTTTAGGATAGATACCCAGTAGTGCAATTGCTGGGTCATAAGGTAGCTCTATTTTCAATTTTTTGAGGAACCTCCATGCTGTTTTCCAGAGTGGTTGCACCAGCTTGCATTCCCACCAACAGTGTAGGAGGGTACCCCTTTCTCCACATCCTCGCCAGCATCTGTCATTTCCTGACTTGTTCATTTTAGCCTAAAATGGCAAGTTTTTGATGATCTCATTTGACCACAAACCTTAACTTCTGGAGATGCAACTCTGGCCTGGCTTGGGCAAGGACTTTCGGTGCCATCCCCTTTTGTTAATTATCATAAAAGACAAAAGAATTTATGGAAGGTCACCACCGCTTTAAATCACATAAGAGTTTGGAATGGTTCTTACATTTATCAGTCTAATAACTATGCATTCTCCTTTTTCCTAATGGATGAAGAACGGGTAAAAGCTTATGTTAGAGATCCCTATGTTTTTGTTATTGGAAAAATGACTTTTGATCATAACAATAGAGAAATAAACTGCCCCAGATGTAAAATGTTCACCTGTGTGGATGCGAATGTTTATACAGACAATTCTATCATTCTCATAGCTAGAAGAAGAATAGTTTACTGGTGAAACACCACCGTGTTTGGGAAAGCTCTCTGGATATGCACGTACTTTTAACAGTTTTAAAGGACTGGGTCCATAGAATAAAAAGATTTCTTGGGTTGCTATTTTAGGAATTATAGCCATTACTGCTACAGCTACCACTACAGGAATAACCTTGCATCAAACTGTTCAAACCACACAATTTGTACAAAAGTGATAATCTAACTTTAGATATTAAACAACTTCAAGGTACTATTCAAGGCATTACTCACTCATCATTACAATCAGTTCCAGGAGTGAGTTTTGCTCAAAGGATTAACGATATTCGTCTAATTTAAACCTTTTTACGATATTCGTCTAATCCAAACCTTTTTACTTGAATCAAACAAACTGGTCTTGGCGTTATAAGTGGAATGATTATTCTTTTTATTGCTGTAATCTTTTTATGCTTAGTCCTCAGATGCACGCGAAAATCCCTCCAATGACTGATGGAGCAAGAAGTTGCAAAATCGACTTTTCTACTTCTGCACAAACAAAAAGGGGGAAATGCAACTGTCTCTCAGAACAATGTATTACTTAAAATATAACCTATGGGAAATTTTACTAGTTACCAAGCATGTTTAGATAGAGCCTTAAGAAAAACACATACTGGCAACAGGCCTCTGGGGGAGAGGACGATATACGGCCTTGAAGCTAAGCAGCGGGGGATGCCCGGCTAGCTCAAGGCAGAATGACACCTGCTTCATGGAAGCCCAGCAGCTGGGAACGCTCAGGGCTGAACGCCTCCTGCTTCATTTTTCCGTTATTCACCCCCCCAACACCTGTGGCTAGTTAGATAAGTCCTTTGAATGTGCTTGTTTGACTATAAACTTTTTAAAAAATTATTTATTTATTAATTTGACAGACAGAGATTACTAGTAGACAGAGAGGCAAGCAGAGAGAGAAGAAGGAAAGCAGGCTCCCTGGTGAGCAGAGAGCCGGATGCGGGGCTTGATCCCAGGATTCTGGGATCATGACCCAAGCGGAAAGCAGAGGCTTTAATCCACTGAGCAACCCAGGCGCCCTCAACTATAAACTTTATACTGCTTGACCAGACATATTTTGCCTTCCTTCTTGTTTATCTACAAGGCATATGACTAATGTTTGCCCTTCTTTGGCTCTTCTGTTGGTTACTGTTTCTGTCTAATAAAAGCAGGACTGAGGAGTTATTCAGGGCAACAGTCTTTTCTACTGTTGTCCCCTGCTCCCTTTCTCTTGCAGCTGACTTGTTTGTGCCTCATTCTTCTCCCGTGCGCCATCAGGAAACGGCAGGAACAGGAAAATACTTTTGGAGAGAAATGAAAAGGAGGTGGCTTGGAATGTAATTATAGCAGAGAGAAAGATCCACATTCAGTATATGTTCAGAAATCATTTCTCATGGATTGAATTTGGGTTGTGAGAAAAAGGCATGGAAGACATCTAGGTGACCGGTGTGAGTGAGTCGTGTTTCCATTTATGAGGTAGATGGCATTGGTCAGATTGGGGTAGAAGGCAAGACAAGGAAGGTATTTTGGTAGTGAAACCAACTCCCAAAGTCTCAAAAATCCCAAAGCTGAATGAACTTAGAGGCAGCTGGATAACCCCATCATTTTATAGGTGAGGAAACTGGGACTTAGAAAAATGAAGGAGTGTCTTTTCAAATACAATATAGGAAATTTCAGCACACTTGGTACCTAGATTTCTCTCTCCTCCCAACCCGACCAGAATCTCAGGGCAAAGATTTCTCACAACTTCATGCTGCCATCTTAGGGTTTGATGAGATCGCTTCTGAATGGCATTAAAATTGCTCTTCAAATTTGTGTCCCTCAGTGTACTCTCCTGTGTGAGAGTCCAAAGTTGGTGTGAATCTACTCTCCTCATAGAAGAGTGGTCTGAGAGAGATTATCAAAGCATGTATTCAGTTATTTTAAAAAGAAAATAGAGGTTCTAAGATGGTAGATACCCATAAAACACTTCAGTTTTATTCCACAGGTAAAAATTAGTTTAATAATAGATGTCAAGTGCTATAGAAATTCTAAGTTACTTGAATGCTCTCTCTTTTTTCAATTTAGCGTGTGGGGGATTATATTTGATGGATACTCAAAAAAATGAGAGTAGGTCAATGAGACACTGGCAGAGGAGTTTGGAGGAGGAAATGATTCTTTAAAAATATTGTGTTAAGGACCACTGATTATTTGAATGGATCTCAGCTTTCTGCAACTATCCTGAGACAAACAAGCAGAGCCTAATGGGCCTTCAGCAAAATTTAGTGGTTTTTTTTTTCTTCTTAAAGCTTGAAATCATTCCTTTATATTTGACAAACATTAAGCTAAGTTCTACACAGTCTGTTGGAGTAATTTTTGTATCCATGTCACTTACCTCTCTTTATTGAGTGCAGAGCTGGTATTTTTGATCTTAGTGGATATTCAACATTTAGTATTCAAAGAAGTAGATGATGCAAGAGATATAAAGCAAAAATGGTGTTAAAGCCAAGAACAAGAATAAAAGAGGGCTATGTTGGGGCAGGGTTATCATGAACTGATACAGGATTCCCATCCATGAAGTTAGCAACCCTCCTTACTCCCCACTCTCCACCCCCCACCTTTTTTTATTTTCTCTGTAGGACTTATCATCCTGACATCTTTGAGGACAGAAACTTATGACAATGATTTTTATTAGGTATTTACTCTATGCCAGGTTTGGAGCTAATCTCCAAGCATTATCTCATTATTATTCTGTCTCCAGAGCCAATGTCTATCTGACTATAATCTTCCTAGAAGTTGGGTTCCTGGTTTTTTGATGTGTTCCCTGTATGACTTCAAACAAATCACTAAATTCCTTATGCCTCAGATTTATCATTTATAAAATGTAGGGTTTTTTAGTATGTATTCTACAAATCTTATTTCTTTTAAAAAAGCATGACTTTGAAATAATTCCACATTTGACTTTAAATAAGGAGAATGTGGTATTAAAGAAAAAGATACAAACTCATAACAGAGAATGGGGGGGGTTTAAGAAGTGAAAGAATGAACAACGTCACACCAGAAGTTCAAGTTTTTGAGGAAAGTGAGGGAAAAGAAAAGCTTCCTTTCTTATCATCTTTTTTTTTTTCCTGCTTTGAATGGCTAAATTCCCTCATCTGTTTCCTAGATCAAATTAAATTTTGTGGTTGTTAAAATTGCCCTGTTCCAACTCTTGGAGGCAAACAGAGAATTCCACTTGCAAATCACTTTAAGGAATGTTAAGTAACACAGATTCTGACCCAGGCAGTTATTGTCAAGGATGATGCTGGGGGAATTTTTAAAGATTGGTAATGCTTAGCCTCCAGAACAGAATGGGTACTCCCAGTAGAGAATTTCCAGGAGAATCTCATAATCAATTACTAATATTTTCTCCTAAGGTAATATCTGTGCCTTAAGTTTCTGAGGTTCTCTGGAATTCTTTTCTAATTGATCCATAAGTTTTCAGGAAAGCACATGGTCGTAGATCTATTTCAGATCTGTCAATTCATGAACACATTTTTTGACCCAGATTTTTAAAAGTCTTACTTATTTTTATATCATGAGTAGACAGACAATCTCTAACACTAAAATTTAAATGTTACCCTAAGGTATAGTCTTAAAAGTCCAAGTTTATGATTTTAATTTCTTACTTTTCATCTCCGATGTGGTTGTTATTTCATCTATATTCTGCACAGGGAGAAAGTGCTGGCTGATGGTCATTAAGGATCTAAATTCGTTGTTGCTATTACCATGGACATGATGTAGTCCTTTCAGTGGCTTAGTGTTGTCTCTTGATGCTGAGAAGGGGGACTGGCCCTGTGCACTCTGCTTGAGGTGGAGAAGCAAGATGAGTGTGTATTCTGCAATTCTTGCTGTTGAGCTTCAGGCTTGGGTGTTTGAACCTCTTTTGGGGGACAGGAGTCATCACTCACTGTAACCAGAAATGGGTACCAGTTCGTTATTGATAAGAACATGTAGGTACTGAGGATCAAGTATCTCGCTTTGTGAAGAAAAAGAGGCCATTTTCACAGATTCCTCTCAGACTGGATCGTCCATCCAAACCATAGTTCTTGTCCAGGAATTGAAATTGGCTCCCCCCAGTCTAGTTTTCTTCTATGTTAAGCTTGTCTCTTATAAGTTAATTATTAATCTTTTGAACACCATCCCCCTTTGACAAAATCCAACCCAGATATTGCCTGGTTCTTTTGTTTCCCTAATTCCTCTATTCAGAGCTCTCCGCCCTTACTTTGGGAGAACAGAGAGCTCTCCCCTTTTTCTTGAAAATCACCTCATTATCAAATTGATTACAAGATTGTAAACTTCTTAGGATGGATTATTCATTATAGTGTCTTCACAAGTGCTTAAAAATAGACAAACATTTGTTTCATAAATAAGATATATGCCACCAAATTGCAGCAGAGGAAATTCAACATATATCATGTTTCCAAGACCTAGATTTTCCAACATTTCCAGTATTATAGATACATCTTTCTGATCCTCTCCTTCTCTTTTTCAAAGAACTCCAGCCAAACTTCTAGATTGTGGACCTCGTAATGTCAGAAATACGTGTCTGTGTTTCCCATGGTACTAAGCACAATGCTTGGCACATTCTAGTCACCCCATATAAATTCCTTAAAGTGAATGAATGTGATTCTTTTAACCAAGTTAGTTTATTTTTCAGAAGAATTGAGTTTTAGTGAATTAAACTTTTATGATCTAGCAAATCCTTTATACAAACCAGTTGGGAAAACACCTATAATTTATGCTTCACAGGCCTTCTGTCTGCATTCTAAAATTTTATTTGCAGTGCCTACACTAATCTGAATAAAATGAAAACCAAGTTAAAAAAAAAAACCAAAGTTAAACATTTTTAGAGATTTGGAACTGTAATAATTTTCTTTCTTCATTTCCTGTTTCTCCTCCTAAACTGAAATGCAAAATTTAAAATTTGGTGAATAGAAAGAACTTTGTATTAGTTTTAGACTCAACGTAGTTAACGGAAATTCTATACAGAAGTCATCTAGTGACATTAGGTTTACATTTTGTTGAACTGAAGGTCAGTTATTTAGTTTTTACTAATAATATATGAAATGTACCAGCCTTTGTGAATTGTATTGAAAATATGTCATTTTTTTGAGTTAATGTGGCCAAAAATGAAATCTTAGAGGGAAGTGTTAGATTCTTTGGAAATAGTAGGGTAGAGGTTGTAAATAGAGGTTTTGGACTCTCTGTCCTGGGTCTGATTGTTCATGCCAGCACTTCCTGGAAGTAAAGTTATTGAAACACGTGAAGCCCTATGAAAGGGCAGGTATTGAAGGCTTTCTCCAGAGCATGGCCTATGCCTCTCAGGCCCTCTTCTCTGATTGGATGTCTTTGGGATCCCAGAGGGGGCTATGGAAGAAGAGAGTTGGAAGGAGAAAAGAAAGACCCATTCATTGGGCCCAGTTAATTATTTATAAAAGAATTTGCAAAAGAAAATAAACTGAAGTCACACAAATGGATATACACCAATACCTGCTCCCTTTCATCCCTCATGTAGAGATTTCTTAAAACCAAACAAGCCACACTTCCACCACCGTCCATGTCAATTGCAAGGACATGAAATAAAACATTTTTGGTGTTTGATTGTATGAGAATTACATGGCTTCCCAAGGAAGAAAACACTGTATTTCCCGCAGCCCGTGGCATCAGATGGCACTGTAGTAATATGCAGGCCAGTTTTTAGTGCTTCATTCCAAACCTGTGTGACAGAGAGACAGCTGGATTTGGGGTCTGGACACTGAATCTGTCTCTTTGTTCTCATGGTCCTGACCAAGTCACTTCATCTGAGTAATGCAGGCAATAGCGATGTGTTGCCTGTCATGCTTGATAGGCCTTGAATCGCCAAGAGTGAAAAACAAGTACGTACATTTGACATTACAAAGCAGTTAGGTACGTATGTGTATGTGGGCAGGTCTTATCTATGAAAGTTATTAGTCGATCTATGGGAAACCAAGATTAAGTTTATGAGGATGTGCTCAGGAATGCCTAGAAACTGAGCATAGAAATGTGTCTAGCCATTACCAAGAGTAAGAGATGACAAATAGGAACCAGGGAACTAACCCAGAGACTAGAGTTTTACTCATGACAGAAACACTCATATCTGGCTTCTAGTAAATTCTATCAGCCAGTGTTTGTTTTCCTTCTGACATCTTTTTTTGCAGCCCAAGCCCATGAGAAACTGTTAGACCATAACCCCCAACATGTCCCATGTCTCAAGGTGGCTTTAAGGATCAAACAAGACTGACTCCAACTCTTCAGAGATATTAGTTATGGTTTTGTCATGAAGGACATTATAAGTTGTGTTCTTTTAAACTTATTTTTCAAAAACTATCTTTCCTTTCAGACAGCCCTTTTAAATTCAGCTTGAAGCAGCATGCTGTTGTGAAAATATGGATTTGGGATAAGAAAAGCCTGTGATTAGAATCACAGTTCTATTATTTATAATTGGCCTTATTTAAAGTTACTTAACCTTTTTAAGCCCCCACTTTCTCATCTTTAAGTGAAACTAGTATCTCAAAGTAGTGTTGCAAAATAGTAATAAGAATAGTAAAAGCAACAACAATCACCAACTAAATATGTTTAATGCCACTATGCCTTTATGTTAAGATTTATTATTGGCAAACACTTCAACCTATGTTATTTCACTTGCTCTTCATAGAACCTTGGGAAGGCAGTGAAGCTCCTACTACTTTGAATGGCCTATTAAGTACCATCCTGAAAGCCAGCCAAATGGAAAGGTGTTATGAAAGAAGGAAGAGGGTGTTCATTTTCCTGCAGTTATGGAGTCAGCAACTAATAAGTGTCTGAGAGACTGTGTTAGATCCATTCTGGGGCTTTCAAACTCTACTTCCAAAATGCTGGTGAATGGAGCAAGGACAAGAATGTGGGCATCTCAGCTCCTCCCCAACTTCAATTGCCACTATGCTTTTGTATGTGTATGTGTGTGTTTGTGTGTTGTTGATTGGGTTTCCCTGTAAGATTTTGATTGGAGAAAGTTTTATTCAAACACTTTCATTTTATAAATGGTGAAACTAAGGCCCATTGTGCTTGTGTCTTTTCCCAAGATGATATCCCCATAAACTTCTATGGGTTAGGAAAAAGACAGGGAAACTTAAAATGTAAAAGAACAAATGTATTCATTGACTCATAGGTGGGATTATTTCCTCACTGATTGAATAAGCTGATATTTTAGTCTTCAAGTAACCCACCTGAAAAATAATGTAATTTTAAGCTACTGAAGTGATTTCTTTGTAAAACAGTATTTTTGAGGGTTTACTACAGACATAGCCATTTAGGTACAAAGATACCATAAGAATAAAGGTCTATACAACCAATATAAATATAATTCAGATTGAACAGAGGACTCAAATTTATGAGGAGGTGGCATATAATGCAAAATGAGTGTGACCATCTTGAAAGGGAGCTTATTCAAAAATTGAAGTGTTCTGTGGAAGTTTTGTACAGAAGCTGGGGTTTCAGCTGGTCCCCGAAGAATGGATAATATTGAAACAGGAGGACAAAAGACAAGACATTCCAAGTGTGGAATATCTTCAGTAAAGTCACAGACCAGAAAATGTCAATGCTCCTACAGAGAGAATGATAACAAAATAAGTTTACCTGGACCTCAAAGCTTATTAAAGGAAGTTGTTAAGAATGATCTTGAGTTACTAAGCATTGTTTAGTGGATCACCGGGTGACACTCCACTCCTATTACGTGGTCTAACTCTGTGGTACAGGGACCATCCTTCCCTGTCCTCTCTATTATCTCCCTCAGTCACTTCCTCTCCCGCTGTATTACACTCACAGTTAAGATTTAAGATATCATTTCTAACAACTCTTCCTTGCTACCACTAACCACCCAATTTCCAATAAATTGGGAAATAGGTAATTTGGAAGCAGGAAATAATAGAGATATTTTGATGTCTTTGTCTTCAAAAGATCGATTTGGTAGTGGATAAATTTGAACTGGAAGAACCCAAAGGCAAATGCAGGCAGGGAGACTGTGTAGGAATCCATTTTTATGAACATTTCTTGAGTCACTCTGTGACATGTGTTCTATATAGATTTTCTAACTTAATTTTAAGGCAACCCTATGAAGTTGTTAATAATATCCCAATTTTATAAATAGGGAAACTAAGGTGAAAGGAGATGTAAGTAACTTTATCAGTATCAATGCACCAACAAACGTGAGCTAGGATAGGAACCTAAATTTTTATAATGTTAAGTTCACTCTATTTATTATTCTTTATTTTGAAGTCAAAACAGATGGTTGAGTCAATCATTTTCCTTAGATCAAGGCACATTACCATCTTCGATCTGTGCAAGACCCCTTTCTTATTTTATTTATTTATTTTTCTCCCTTCTTAAAAAATTTTTTTTCTCCCCTTTAAAAATTCTTTTTTTTTTAAAGATTTTATTTATTTATTTGACACAGAGAGAGATCACAAGTAGGCAAAGAGGCAGGCAGAGAGAAAGGGGGAAGCAGGCTCCCCGCTGAGCAGAGAACCGGATGCAGGGCTCGATCCCAGGACCCTGAGATCATGACCTGAGCTGAAGGCAGAGGCTTAACCCTCTGAGCCACCCAGGCGTCCCTAAAAATTCTTATGCCTTGTTTCCATTACTCTCTTTCCATAATTAAAATTTTCAGTGGGTTTGTTGTGTATTTTTTTTGTATGTGTTCTTAAATATTATTACATTTTGTGTGCATTTATTTTTAAATTATACAAATGATATTAATTATATGTCTTCTTTTCCTTTCTGTTTTTTCACTAAGGATTTTTAAGATTTGTTCATATTTCTATAGATGTTTCTAATTCATTGCTTCTAACTGCAACTCCTGCCCTTTCAATTACATACAATTAATTCCCTAAAGTGAGGGGCAGACTTGGGAGACAACATTCATAAATATTAATTAATTAATTAGCATATTAAAAGCAACTCAGTCAACAAAACATTTGTTGAGTACTTACTACCAGACACTGTGCCCAATGTTGGGAATACTGCGATGAATAAAATTCAAAACTGTCCTTAAGAGATGTCTGGTCCAGTGGGGAACCCAATCATGCAAAACCTAATTACAGTTTAGTGATTTATATGCAGTAACAGATATGAGCTCAAGAAAGAGCAACAGCGCAGAGCTGGTGTGATTGTTTCTGCTTGGGGTTCTAAACAAAATGAGTGAAATGGAGGGACAAAAGAATGACCCTTTCTGGGTTTCAAAGAATGAGTAGGAGGAGTGTTCTGAGTGGATGGGTGGGGAAATAGTATTCTAGGAAACAGCATTTTTGACAAGAATTGTTTTATTGCCTGTCCCATGGCCTTTTCTAAAGACCATGCTCCATCCATAGTCTCTCAAAACAGCAATGGTGTTTACAGCTCCCATTTCTTGAGTTGGGGCTGATTGCTTAAGGGGTACATGCTACCTGAGACAAGGGGAGCCTACTGATGGTCCTGCAACCAAGCACATGTGTGGTCTTGGTTAAACAGGTAAGTTGGTCCAATCTAGTCATCTAGTCTTTCCCTTGAACTTTGAACTAAAGAGACCCAGGCATGTTGCCAAGCGATGACAGAAAGTAGAGCTGGTAGGTCTTGATGCCTGGGGGTCATTTGCATGTTGATGAATAAACAGAGTTGGCCTTCCAGCAAACTGAGGGAATGAAGCACCTCTTGAGTAGAGAGAAACACCCCCTTGGTTCCTGGCACTTTTCCCATTCTCAGCTCCAGGCATGCCAGCTGGTCTTGGCTTCCCACCCCAAGTTCCATGAGATTTCTCTGAAGCTTTACAATCAGATCCCTTTATTGAGAACGATGTTGAGTTTCTATTGCTAATTACCTAATGACACTTGAGGAAAGCACATACTCCGAGGAAGGCAGGCCGGAATGACCACGGTCTGTGTACAGAACTGTAGTTCCTTTGATATAGCCAAGTGTAAAACATGTGGGTGGGTTTGAGGGGGACCCTGAAGGAAGAACCTAGAGGACTTGTTGACCGATTAGATATGAGACGTGCAGATGACCAATTCTGAAGTTCTGACTGGAAGCTTTAGAAGACTGATGGCAGCACTGAGAAGGCTAGGGAAATAAAGGGAAAGGGGAGAAGAATTCACCTTTAGATATGTGAGGATGCTTTGGGAGACATGTAACTATTGAACTGTCAGTTGGAGAAAGGGGAGGTGAGGGGCCTACGCTGACATTAGAGCAGGTGAGAACGGGATTCTGTGAGGAGCTGTGAATGGGACCGAGAGTACTCAAGGATGGGAGTTATGACAACCAAAGAAGAGTTTAAAAAGTAGATGTAATAGTAATAGTAATAATAGTAATTACTATTAATAACAATAATAATAATGCAATGGTAATATCTATAAAACACAGCTAAGACAGCAAGGAAATGAGGATTATAGGAAGAAGGCAAAATACATGTGCAACAGCCCCATAACAGTTCTCCTGTTTTAGAAAAGTTTTCAGTGCCCTTTAATACTCCCCCACCCCCAGATCTGGTTATGAGAACACGGCTGAGATTTTGATAGTAAATCTTAGTTTATGGGAATCTGCTCTCTTGAGAGTTGCTTTATTTAATATTCAATACAATGCCATATGTACTTACCAAATACATTTTGATTAATAAGATGAAGAAGGTTCTTGTGCTATAGTTATCTTAATAAACTTAAAATTAGGGACGCCTGGGTGGCTCAGTTGGTTAAGCGGCTGCCTTCAGCTCAGGTCATGATCCCAGCGTCCTGGGATGGAGTCCCACATCGGACTCAGCAGGGAGCCTGCTCCTCCCTCTGCCTCTGCCTGCCTCTCCGTCTGCCTGTGCTCGCGCTCTCTCTCTAACTAATAAGTAAATAAAATCTTAAAAAAAAATAAACTTAAAATTAGGAAGTGGTAATCTTGGCATCTGTGGCTATGGGGAGGGACATTTGAAGGCTCCATGTTTAGAAATGACATGTAATGAAGCCTGTTCTCTGAGCATCCTTCAAGTAGTCATGGCTAATTTGGATCTGGAGTTTTGAGGGAATTTAAATTTGGGGATTTCCCATGCGAAGCATCATTTTGCCATCACGTGCTTAGCTAAAAATGCTCCTTTTCTAGGAACGCTCTCATACTAGTGAAACACTGTTAGTTTGGAAAGAGAATAAAGGACAAATGTTGCCATTTTTCCTGTGCTGCAGACTTAACCAACTAATTAAATCCATTTTGCTTTCTGGGCTTATGGTGACTTTGTGTAATTCAGACTGGAATCTTGTCACATCCAGAAGATCTGTCGCTGTCTAGGTTACCATGGCAGCTAAATTTTTTCCTTTTTGTAAAATTATCCCCAGCCCTTGGCTTCAGTTAACCACATAAGCCGGTGTATTATTAGCTTAATGAAGGGACCCTTTTCGGCAAGCTCCTTCCAATTGCTGTCAGGTAGCTGTCCAACGAGCATGGTGTTGCTGTGTTTAGTATCTTATTCTCAGCATCCATCTGGAGCTCCCTTACAAAGCTGGTGGGTTTTGTGCCATGGAACATCCTGCTGCTTCTGAAGAAAATTCATCTCCTTCTTCCTTAAACATGACCCGTGACATCACGTTGTCCTCTCCAGCCCATCCTGAGGTCCACGCTATCAGGCGTGGCTTTGTCGCCATCTAAACATGCGTAGTTATTGTCTGTGCAAAGATCCATTTTTCACGTCTGTAGCTATAATGCAACGTACTCTGGGATCAGTTTCAAGCTCTAATGATTAACACATGTTTATTCATTCCAAATGGAGCTGCGGCTGCGGTCCCTGCTGTACACATGTTATTGCTTTCGGGTTTTGTTGTTGTTGTTGTTATTGTTATTACTTTTCCTACCCAGGTTGGCCCTTCACATGGATCAGAAGAAGCTACCAGCAATTCATTCCTGAAATCTTTGTCTTCTGCCTTAGAGGCACCTTTCCGCACTTGTCATTTACCCATAAGGTGTATCCCCAGGTCACTTTCTCGGCACCATGCTATAGTCATTGAAGTTCAGCTTTGTGCCCTGCATTAAGCTTCACTCTGTATGTATGCTCCCACCACATAATGACAATCAACTAATGGCAAGTTTACCTTTGTATACTCAGGCAATAATGCACACTAGAGAAGCACGGATAGGAAAGAGGCAATCTTTGATGGAGTCTAAAACAGCCCAGATGAACATTTAATGGCACAGAGGTGGACATTCACAATGAGATTAGGAAAATTAGGGACATCTTTTTTGTCTGCTAGAAAAAGAAAATCAAACATAGGGTTGCCATTATGAGCTATTTCGGCTGGTGCCCATGCTTCCCTGGAAGGCATCCCAGAGAGAGATACGGTCGGGTTTGGGGGAAGAGAAGGGAAGTTACTCACCCATCACCGTCCAAATGACAGTACTGTCAACTCTACTCAGTGACCCGGGGAGAGAGCTTCATAAACCAATATGCAAAAACGCAGGTAATTTGGAGCCAGTTGTGATTTACTGAGGGATGGCTTTCGGTTAAATGATTTCCCCTCCTCTCTAAACCTCGTGCAAAGCGGGATCCCTGAGCTAAAATGAAGTTTCTGCAAAAGCATCCTAGTAGTAGAGGTTGAAGAGCCATTTTCACAATGGCTTTCACAATTTACCTCATCCCTGAATTTACAACTTTGTTAAGTACAACTATATAAAAGCCATAAAAGGAAAAATGCTAAAGATAGAAAAGGGAAAACCCGGTAACAAACAAGCACTTCCAGCCAACTCTTTTCCCCTGGTTAAGCTGACATGAAGGAAGTAAGCAAGGCCCATGTCTTCTTTCCAGCTTTCATAATCTGTAAGTGATCACAGATAAGAGACGCGCGGCTATCTCCTTCCTTCTCCTGACCCAAACGTTTCTCTCTTGCCGTTTACCTCTTTGGAACCCGAGGTCTCTCTGATAGAACGATTGGGTTGAAGCCTCGAAAGAGAGTGAAGCAGTGATTGTGATTTTTTTAAACAGTACCTAACACACAAGGAAAGCAGAGTGAATGCCAAGCTAGAGACAGTCGAACGTCCTCTTTTATTTTATCCCATATCGTACACTCTGCGTTTGAATGAAGACGCGCGGAACCTCTTGTTTCCACAGGACACATCTGATCACCCGGGGCCAGGTGGTCCCAGCCTAAGGCTCCAGCTCCGCCACTCGGCAGGTTTTCTTCCGGGACGGATTCATCCTCTATACACTTCTCCAGTTGTCTATAAATAGCATCACTTGTGAGGATTGTTGAAATAATTTGTTGCTATAATCATAGTGACATTTCTAGCATGTTATAATCATATAAAACTGCAAAAATAGAAGGATGCTATTTTGGAGTTATTTTTTCCCAACTCGGTTTGTGTCACACGGAATGGAAGGAAAGATGGGGAACGCCACTTGTTTAGAGAAGGAACCCACTGCATTGTAATAGGAGAGAACAAGACACACAAAAATCAACAGTACTTTCCTAAGAAGGACGGCAGCTGGCTGCATTGTAACTGACTTGGTTCCAGTCAAAAAGAAGAGAAGAGAAGAAAAATCGCCCAAGTGTAATCCCATACATACAAGAGAAGTGAAGACATGTGGCGATGCACCCTTCCAGCTCAGGATCTCAGCCAAACCAAAGTCATTTTAATTTTTCATAGGCTTTTTACATTTTTGATGACAACGTCTCAGTTAAAGAGTCACCAGCATCTGAAAAAGAAATAGCTAGGATGCTTGTACTATAAGAGTCTTTGAAAAGGACTATATTTTGACTTGACAGAATATTTTCATTGCTTCCGAACGTTCAGCCAATGCCAAGGAAGCAAAATAATTCCCGATTGATACAATGCTCTTTGCCGGCGAGCGGTCGGTCGCAGTCTGAGGACTGCGCCGTAGTGGCAGGGGCTTGTAAGCCCTTCTCAAGATTTCATAATAACATAATGTATCTACATAAGGTATTGACTGACGAAAATATAAAGTGGCCAAGTTTATTTTAGTATGAATACAATTGCGGTATGAAGTATACAATGTGGTCATTTGATACATGTAGCCATTGTTAAAGGATGCCAGCCATTGAGTTAATGAACACATCCGTCACCGCATGTAGTCACCTTCCCGGCGTGCGTGTGAGAGAACTCCGAAGTTCTACTTCCCTAGCCGGTCTCAGTCACACCATACAGTACTCTCAACTGTAGTCGCCGCATGACGTGTTAGATCCTCAGATCTTATTCATCTTATGACTGAAAGTTTGTACTCTCTTACCAACCTCTCTCCATTTCTCCTACTCCACAACCCCTGGCAACCACTTTTCTACTCTCTCTCTCTCTCTCTCTCTCGTGTGTGTGTGTGTGACTAAGGCTATTTTTTTTATTTTTATTTAAAAAATTTTTTTTTAAGATTTTATTTATTTATTAGAGAGAGAGAGAGCGAGCACAGGCAGACAGAGAGGCAGGCAGAGGCAGAGGGAGAAGCAGGCTCCCTGCCAAGCAAGGAGCCCGATGTGGGACTCGATCCCAGGACTCTGGGATCATGACCTGAGCCGAAGGCAGCCGCTTAACCAACTGAGCCACCCAGGCGTCCCAAGGCTATTTTTTTTAAAAGAAAAATTCCATCTACAAGGGAAGCATGAATTATTTGTCTTTCTCTGACTTATTTCACTTAGCATAATCTCTTGGTCCATTCATATTCTCACAGAAGGCAGGATTTCCTTCTTTTTTAAGGCTGAATAATATTTCATCATGTATATGTATGCATATATCACATTTTGTTGATTTATTCACCCATTGACAGAAACTTAGGTGGGTTCTGTATCTTGGGTATTGTGGATAATGCTGTAATGAACATGGGAATACAAATATCTTTTCAAGATAATGATTTTGTTTCCTTTGGCTATTTGCCCAGAAGGGAGATAGCTGGATCGTATGGTAGTTCTGTTTTTAATTTATTGAGGAAGCTTCATGGTGTTTTCCATATTGGCTGTACCAGTCTCCATTCTCACCAGTGGTGGACAAGGGTTCCCTCTTCTCCACATCCTCACCATTATCTCTTGTCTTTTTTATAATAGGCATCCTAACAGGTGAGAGATGATATTTAATTGTGGTTCTGATTTGCATTTTCCTGATGATTAGTGACACTGAGCATCTTTCCATGTACCTGTTGGGCATATGTGTCTTCTTTGGAAAAACAGAAAAATGTCAATTCAGGTCCTTTGTCCATTTTTAATTTTTTTTACTCTTAAATTTTTATTTATTTATTTATTTTGCCATTGAATTGTATCTGTTTTTTTAATATATTTTGGATATGAATCCCTTATTGGATATGTGGTTTGCAAATATTTTCTCACATTCTATAGGTTGTCTTTTCATATTGTCAACGGTTTCTTTTGTTGTGTAGAAACTTTTTTTAAAGACTTTATTTATTTTTTTGGCAGAAAGAGAGAGCACAAGCTGGGGGAGTGGGAGAAGGAGATTCAGACTCCCTGCTGATCAGGGAACCTGATGTGGGTCTCTATCCCAGGACCTTGGCATCATGACCTAGGCTGAAGGCAGACGCCTGCGTAGAAGCTTTTGATCTTGATGTAAGGTTGAAGTATTTTTGTTTTTGTTGCCTTTGCTTTTAGTGCAAAGCCAAAGAAAATCATTGCCAATACCAATGTCATGGAGCACACCACCCGTGTTTTCTTCTAGAAGTTTTACAGTTTCAGGCCTTATATTCAAGTCTTTGATGCATTTTGAGTTAATTTTTATTTATGGTATAAGAAAAAAATAGGAGACCAGTTTCATTCTTTTGCATGTGACTATCCAGTTTTTCCAGCACCATTTAGGGAAGAGACTGGCCTTTCCCCACTGTGTGTTCTTGGCATCCCTGTCAAAAATTAATAAGAGACTAACATGAATGGGTTTATTTCTGAGCTCTCTATTCTGTTCCACTGACCTATGTGTCTGTTTTTATGCCAATACTACACTTTGTTTTGATTATCATAGCCTTGTGTAGTTTGAAATCAGGAAGTGTGATGCCTCCAGCTTTGTTCTTTCTCAAGATTGCTTTGGCTATTCAAGGTCTTGTGTAGTTCCAGAAGAATCTTAATGTTACTTTTTCTATTTCTGTGAAAAATGCCATTGGAATTTTGATAGGAATTACATTGAAATCCGTAGGTCACTTTGGGTAGTATGGATATTTAACAAATGTGAGTTCTTCCAGCCCATGAGCACAAAGTATCTTATTATTTTGTGCCTTCCTCAATTTCTATCAACGATGTCTTATAGTGGGGCACCTGGGTGGCTCAGTGGGTTAAAGCCCCTGCCTTCGGCTCCGGTCATGATCCCGGGGTTCTGGGATCGAGCCCCCGCATCGGGCTCTCTGCTCAGCGGGGAGCCTGCTTCCCTTCCTCTCTCTCTGCCTGCCTCTCTGCCTGCTTGTGATCTGTCTGTCAAATAAATAAATAAATAAAATCTTAAAAAAAAACCTAAAAAACAAAACAAAACAATGTCTTATAGTTTTCAGTGCACCGATCTTTCATTTCCTTGGTTAAATTTATTCCTAAGTATTTTAGGAATACTTCGGATGCTATTGTTAATGGGATTGTTTTCTTTATTTCCATTTGGTATTTGGGCTAAGCGCCGGGTGGGCGATAGCTGCAGGAAGTACTTGCACATCCATTGAAATTTAGTTCTTTTGTTTGATCCGGTCCTGCAAATGCTGAGCCCTGTTGGCTATCATAGCTAGGTAATTTGATGGCCCATCCCTTAGGGCGGCCACCACAAATGTTGGGAATTGAGACTTGGTCTTATTGTTGGAGTGATCCAGAGGGAGAAAGCAGGGAAAGTGCCCACTAGCTCTCTTGGGCTCTGGGGAAGATCCCAGTCGGCACCTAGAAACACGCTGATGAGAAGCTAGACCCATAGGCAGCAGCTTGGAAAGTAGGCAGTCCCATCCCTTGCAGGAAGAAACTGATGGATGGGTGTTTTTGCCTGCTCCCTTTGCACTGAGCTGGGGATATAGCCAAAGGGGAGAATACACACGTCCATTTAACAACCGCTTCTTTGTTTGTTCTAGTGCTGTGGGATTCGTAAACACCAGCCTCACTGACTCTGAATGCTAGGTGATTTGGGAGTCTCTCCCTTAGGTGGAAAGCTTGAGTGGCAGCCTTAAAAATTAAGATACTATATGTATGGTCCAGACTCTTCGGTTCTCAAGGAGAAGTGAGAGTTGGCAGTTCCCTCCCATTGGCTTGTCACTGTGCCCTGGGGTGCACTTTTGGTAAGAGTGGGTCTCAGACTTTACAACCTGTTTTGATGTGGGTATTTTCTGTGTCATCCAATGTGCAGGAGTCACTCAACTTCTAGACATCTCTCAGGGGCAACTTATTTGTGGATAGCTACATACTTAGTATGTCCGTAGGAGGAAGTCCAGTCAGAGATCTTCTGTGCTGCCATCTTGGTGATGTCACACCTGTCACAGTTTATTTTAGATGGAACTCCTCTTCTGAGTGCTGATGCTGGGACCTACTCTTTTGACCTGGCTGGTGACATCTAACAGCAAGATGAGAACTGTCACTGTCTGTTTTTTGTTTTTTTTAAACACTGATTAGTGTTATACTTTTATTTATTTGTGTGATTGTCTGCACATGTCTATACACTCCAGGAAGGAGAAGACCCTGCCTGGTGTGCGACACAGCCTTATTTTCAGCCTTTGGCCGAGGGCCTGACATGTAGTAGGCTGACAAGCCATAGATCAACATGAGTTGAATGAATGAATGAGAGACTAGGAGGACTTCAGATTAATTCTGGCTTTGCAATATATGTGTCTTGTAAATTTGGGCAAGCATTTCCCTTTTTGGAGCCTCATATTCTTCATTTATAAAATGGCTGGTTTGGCCCGGAAGCTCTTGGAGGTCCCCAGATTTAAATTCCAGAAATGCGCACATGGTAGATGCCTCAGAGCCCGACCACCACTTCTTTTTCTGGAAACCATCTGTTCAGCCCCCAACTCCATCTCACTCTGCAGGAGCACTTTTCCAGGATACAGCCATTTAGGCCAGGGATGGACTCTGGAATCGAGCTGGAATGAGCCTATTCTCTTTCCCAGGGATTTGGCATTAGTCTTGCCAAACAGAATCTGCTTGTGGCTGGGCTGTGACCTGTGGATTCGGAAGCTTTGGGGGTGACCGCCTCCTGCCCAGTGTGGACAGCCAGCAGTGGCAGTCAGAATGCGGAGAGGGAAGAATGAAGCAATCCACAGAGCAAAGCAGGCAGGGAAAATGGAGAGTTCGGGCAACTCCCAGTCCCTCACGGAAGCCTGAGGCTTTCTTGACCTTGGGTTCCATAGGTGGCTTGTATACTGCCAGTAAATTCTTTTCCCCCTCTGTTTTTGGATGAAAAGTAGCTCTAATTAGTTTTGTTATTTATTTCCAGAGACCCAGATAAACATATACATATACTCTTCTCAATAATTAATTCTCACTTAATTGGTTATTCGGGGAAGACTGCTTGCTTCTTTAAATCCTCATTCTTAGAAGCCTATACCCAGTATTTTCTGTGAGTAGCATTTATCAGGACCTGTTAAGCATGCCTCTCTCCAGGACAGTCTTTTGTGTTTCTAACAGCATAAAGCTGGGAGACAAAGAGCCTTTGACCTGGGTTGAGTAAATATTTCATTTCTCAGTACCATATCTGAACAGGTTGGTCTGGCCTGCTTTGCTGACTTTTGTGGCTGTTCCCTACACACCTGCTGTAATTCTCAGCCCTTTCTGCACACCTCTGCAGATTTCCCAGAGCCTGGAAAGGAGTTACCTCCCTGATAGATATCAGCACAACCCCCATCTACTCTTGGTCTTCTTTGAACTGCCCTATCTTGTTGTCACACACATCCTGACTTCATATTTCCCTTCCTGATCTCACTGAGAAATGAGAAATTGGGTTATGAGTTATCTAATTCCATTAGCCTCATTATTCCTCAGAAATTTGTGTGCTGGATAGGTAGTGCTACATAATAGAGGAAGTAGAAGTTCTCCTGGTAACTGTGTGATCCCGAACAAATCTTTTTCCTTCTTCATTTGTAAGATTAGAGCCTGTTGATGATTTCTGGGATCTTCCCACCTTCACCCCAAGGTCTGTTTCAATGACCCCCCTTCAGAGTACTCATACTAGTCTCTATTTCTAGTCTCTTAGGCTACTCCCCTGTCATCCTCCAGGACCTTGAAAGGCAAGGGGTCTTATTTATAGATGTACCTTTTTTTCCCTGTAAGGTGCTCAGTTTTACTGTAGTTAAAGTTTTAACTAACTGAGCTTTTAAAGTAAAGTGGCTCCCAGCAGACAGAGGAAAGTCAGGGCCTGAGAAAGCACTCTGCTCCTCCACCTGGAACGTCCTGGATTAGCCAGCTCACTCTCTATGTGCTAGCTGCATCTGCCCACATCTCCCCCATCTCCTTCCTTGACTGGCAACATTACTAGCCCTTGTTGCTTTTTGCCTTAACTTAGTGTTAAGCTTTCCTTATTTCTTCTCCATTAGGATGCTTTTTTGTTTGACAAACACGAAGCTTTTTCCTTTTGCTTGCATCATATTCTAAATCTGCAAGGGATTAGGGGTCCTTGAAATGTCTTTAATAATCATTTTCTCTTTCTGCTGCCATTGTGAGCCCCCACCTTGTTATATGGATAATATCCCCCGAACCACAGGCAATGAGACAAGACAAGACGAGACTCCAGAGTGGCTGGTCTTGGGACTCAACTGTGAATATGAAGACACTAAAGGGTTTATCTCAGAACTTATGTTGCTGTCTTAATGCGAGCCCATCTAGCCACTTTGGCCCAAGCCCATCTCATATGCCAGACCTTCCATTCACACACCCGTCAGACACCATTGTTTGGCTTCCTGAGCATGGTTGTCCTATAGGGCTAGGCCATCACAGGAAGGGGAATGCCCACAGCTAGCCACCATTTTGGAAGTCTGTCCTTACCACCATTACACTGGGGCAGATTTTGAACAACAATGGTATTTAAGATATTTAAGCCAAAATTTTATAGATTTACCAGGGCTTTGTCACATCTCTACCTGCTTGCCCTTGTCAGTCTCCTACAAGTGCCTCAACATCGTTTCCCTGGGAGCTGAGATCATACCAGAAAAGGGACTGAAAATAAACTAACTCACTAAGTGGAAAAAAGGGAGATTTTTTCTTATGACTATTAGTTTGCAAAAACAAAATTAAAGATAATACAGGTTCACGCAATGTCATGGATAATGACAACAATCTAGATGACAGCCAAGAAAAAGGCAACTTTATTGCTTTCTTGCAAACAAGCCAAAAACAATAGTTCATCATGTTTCCTCTACATTCGTAATGGAGCACTTTATAATCTAAGGAGAAGTTTGATGAAATACAAGACTTGTGCTTTGGCTGAAAAAAAAAAAAGGCCAATTTTTGTTAAAATCTTTCAATTTATTTGTCACACTTTCTAAATTCTGGGCTAATTTCCTTGAGGCTAAGGTCTCCACTAATTTGTTTGTTTCTTTTGTAACATAAAGGCCATGAAATTTACACTTAAAATGACCATTGTTTTGTACTGGGTTTTCTTGGCCAGCTATTGCCTACATAATTTTCACTATGGCTTTTGGGCCTGATTCATTCAGTCTTGGCAGTTACTGAATATTCTTGTCCTTTACAGCTATAAGGATGTCTCAAGTTGGCAGGAAGGAAAGAGAAGTCTTTGTGCTGTTGAATACCAAATCTGGCCTCTATTACAGCACTGAAGGAATGTTTTTTGGAATGACATTGGAAACAGCCAAAAGAACATCTCAAAGACCTTCTGACCTTGATAGAAGGAAGTTTCCACTGAGTCACTGGTGTTCAGAGAGGCAGGTGGGGCAGTTAATTCCCAATGAGTAGAAATTTTAGTTATCGTGTTTGGCTTAGATAATATGTTTTAGAAGTGTCCAGATAGGATCGCAAGGCACCGTAGCTAGATGATCCTCACAAAGGCCCATATATCATACAGCCTTCCACTAACTGTTGCTTACAACTGAGAAGTGATGGTACATCCAACAAGGAGATTCTTTCCAGAATCATAGGTATAGTTATCACTGACAAGCAATTTAGGAGAAGATGCTGAGTTGGGGTGAATCCACAGAGTGGACTCCAGTAGTCCATCCTGGACCTCCTTCTGGAAAGGAAGCAAGAGAAATTCTTGAAGCAGTGCATGGGGATAGATGGCAGGTAGAAGACTTAAGAGAGGTTAAAGAAAATCAGAAGTTTGGCCCCAGAGGCCAGTACACGGGAACACTGGCTGAAACAGGAGAGACAAAGGAAATGACCTTGACAACCAGCCCCTATGCACCCAGGGCACCCCATGCTGGCTCTTACCGCTTTCCTTCCAGAGTGGAGCAGGACCAAGTAGCTAGCCCAGACTGGTTCAAACTGATCCAAAACAGGATGGTCACTGAATTTGACCTTTCACTAATCTTCCTCCTCATTTTAATGCTAAAAAAGCACACCCATAGCATGTTCTGTCAACTGCACCTGCGCACCCACTTTCCTGGGACTCCCCTCTCCTACACGCTTACTCATCATCCCTTTCCCATCTCAGCCCCTAATTTATACCTTTCCCTGGCTACTATTCAGGGAACCAAACTGACACCTTTGTTGTGACTATGTCTCCCTTTGGTGGCAGCTGTTGTCCCCAACAAAGTTTGGCCTATACCTTTAAATTCTGGGTCCAGTCTTGTTTCTACTGTAGCTGGGTCCAAGGACCCCAATCCAGTCCAATAACAAAAGCAGTGTTAGGACGTGAAATTCCTGTGGGATCATGACTGAGTCCTCTGCACCTGTTGCTCCACTATGGTCTGAGCCCCCAGTGTTCTTGGCCTTCTCCTCTGTTCAGGCTTGGGTTTGGCAGTGACCTAGATGAGGCAGGGTAAGTGGGAGGAAGTGGTGAGGAGGGTATAGAGCCTGGTCACTGCACTGGTATTTGCATCTTCTATGGAGAAGAACAAAGCCAAATACCAAGTCCTAACTTTCAGGCTTTCATTGCTTGATTGAGCTGACATGCTGCGGAGTGAAGACAGAAGTGTCCCCAGTTTTCCCAGCATAGACAGTTGGGGCAAGTTCACAAGGGTGTGAGGCCAGGGAGAGTAACAGTGCCTGGATGTGTGTGTGTGTGTGTGTGTGTGTGTGTGTGTGTGTCCCCGTAAAGGCATAGAGAATGTCCAGGATGTCACAAGTTCTCTTTTCAGAAAATGATCATCATGTTTAATACCTTGCCAACTAAAGCTGTGTGAATGTGTGGACAAAATATGGAAAAAATGGAAAAGACATGATTATTTGATCTTCTGCTGCTGTTTCTTCTCTACCTAAGAGAACACTGAATGGGAAAGAGGGCGATAAGTCATGGGGTGCAAAGACCACGGCCCTGTGACACCCGCAGGTCAGCCAAAAGTGTCTAGTGCGGTTTTAATCCTAATGATTTTTGAAATTTCATGAGGAAAAGAAACACTGAACTCCTTTTCTGGCATGTTAAATAATGATAATATATGCTTTAAAAACTCATTATAACCATTAACATGAATAACTAGTGATTTAGAATTTGAGTTAAATAGTTAGGCTGCTACATTTGTGCTCTTTGGGTGTTTGAATATAATTATTTGAGGATTAAATTGAGAGACATCGAGCAGTACCAGAAATAAATAGCACGCTTGCTTGCAAATCCAAAATTGGAATGGAGAAATGAGAATTCTTAGGGAAAATGTCTGTGGTATGAATGAATGAATAAAAAATAAGATATTCCATACTTTAATTATAAGGAAGATTTCAGGAATAAATTGATTAAAGTTTTTAAGGAGAAGATGAGAGAGTAATATAAGACTTTAAGAAACGTTTTTGCTTTTCTTTTTATGGTCCCTAGGGTGGAAGAAAGGATTGATTAAAGAGGCAAAAAATGTATTTTTATTATTTAGAAACCCTGTTCACTTACAAAAAACAGGTGATAGGTTACCTTTCTTGGCATGAAAGAAATATCTAGGACCTATTTAAACATTATCTCAGGTAGCAATTACTTACATATTAAATCGAGACAAAACCCAGTGTGTCATCCTTATTTCCTAATAGATAAATCCTCGGTGGTTTACACTGTACCTAGAAAAAAATGGAATTTATCATCAAAGCTCAGCAAATCAGTAGCTATTAGCTTTATTATAAAGATGACCTTGGATTTGGAATATACTTAGGATCAGATGACTACATATATTTTTGAAAAAAAGAAAATCCTTTCAATTAAATTTTTTACAGTGTAAATGTGTTCCCAGTGATTTAAGTCAGACCCTGAAGGCTGATTTTAATGTCCTTTCATTAAGGATTTCTTTGATGTGTGAGTCCAGGGTACTTTTGGCTGAAAGTACTGTCTATTGAGATGTTAGTGAAATATCAAGCAAGGTGAACAAAACAGGCAACTCACAAACAGGTCTCTGAAGGTCCTCCAAAAATAAAATCATCAAAAAGGAACTTTGAAATGCAATGTGGAACAGAGTGCAGGAGGCATTTTCAAAGGCTTTGCTGCCTTTGGACTCACAGACCACCAAAAGATTAGCAAGATTCTGATGTACAGGAGCGTCAGGAAGTTTCTGGGCTCACTCATCCCTCGGCGACTAAAAAGCCAACAAAAATTCAAAACGTCAAACCATTTTATGATATAAAAAAGAACCCAATCCGTGCATGTTTGTAATTTCCATAAATTAGCCTCGTAGGCCAGCATGGTGTTGCGTAACATTGTCAAGCGATGCATCATACAAATTAGACAAGGGCTCTGGCCAAGAACCATTTTAAGGAAAATTACAGATCCTGTGCCCTTTCCTGCACACTGAGCTCAGATCTTCTCCATCTGACTGGAATCACAAAGAAGAAACTGAATATTTTACCCAAAATATTATTGTAAAATGGTGGCACCGAGGCCCTTTCTGAGAGACAGGACTTGGGCAAGCATGTGCAAGGTCGGGGGAGGAGGGTGTCCTCACACAGCTTCCTGTGAGTCCTTCCCAGACGGTTGCCAGGACCGGGCTCTGAAGCAGTGGGCTGGATTTGCAAGTCCCGTTTCAAACCAACAGTGAGATGCAATTAGGGAGATCAGTGTATGAAAACAGCACCTGAGGGCTACTGGAGTGGGAAGGCAAAATTGTGCTGAGGATTCTAGAACCGTTCCGACATGGTCATTAGGTATGGTGACATGGGACTCCTTAAAATGCTCCACTTCCCCACCAGAGCCCCCAGCCCTTGTCAAGAAGTCTCCTCCCTGAGCTTCCACCCCCTTCCCTGCCCCCTCCTTCTCTCCCTTAGGCAGAAATACCTCCCAGATATCATTCGCCCGCCCCTCCGGGACTGCCTGAGCCACACGCCTTGCCCAGTTTCAAACAATCAAGAGCTACTCACCTGTCTGCAAGAACAACGCTAGAGACTGATGGTAGTCAAAGATCTTTAAGAACCAGGTCTTCCCTCAAAGGGTTTAAAATGCCCTTAGAGGGGTGCCTGGGTGGCTCAGTGGGTTAAGCTTCTGCCTTCCGCTCAGGTCATGATCTCAGGGTCCGGGGATCGAGCCCGTATCTGGCTCTCTGCTCAGCTAGGAGCCTGCTTCCTCCTGTCTCTCTCTGCCTGCCTCTCTGCCTACTTGTGATTTCTCTGTCAAATAAATAAACAAAATCTTAAAAAAAATTAAATGCCCTTAGAACGAAAAGAAATACATGTGTAACAGATAAAAACATAAGGCAATAAAATAGCCAGATGTACAGGAGCGACCCAGGAATTCAGAGGCCAGAGCTCATCCCTTGGGAATCGTGGAGACTTCACGGAGGGGATATTTACCTAGCCCTGAACGACAAGCAGGATTTAGGTTAGGTAGAATCCAATGGGGCTGAAGCGTGGACTGGCATTTCCCACAGGAGCTCGGCCCCAGCAAAGGAAAGCAAGCAGGAGGAGGAAAGAGACAGGCAGAAATGTTACTGGCGATGTTCACGTGTCCAGAGCAAGGAGCAACTTACACGCTGGGCTGAAGCACCTGCAGATTGACCGTCTGCTGGGTTGTCCAGTAAGCAAGGAGATGCTAGAGGAAAGGGCTGTTTTAGGGATAATATACGGGGACCCAGCGTAACCTTGGGCACAGGATACGCTCAGGGGAAGTTCATGCTCCATGGTGTCTGGGGGGTCCCATTCTGCAATTTGGCAAGGGCGCATCATGCAGCTCTGGGTTGTCCCAGCAGTCTCTGTACCAGGGAGCTTTTGCTCTGGCCCGTGGGGAGGAAGTCACACCATGCATCTTCCCTTCCACAGCCTGATGGCCCAACCCCCGGCAAATGGGGGACCTCAGGGCACTGGACCTAGATGTGCGAGGTTCCTGGATCAGGATGTATGAGAAGCTCCCCTCTGCCAAGTTTCCATTCAATGGTGGGTGGTCCTGCCAGCCTGGGTCAGGGAAGGCCACAGCAGCGCTCCATCCTGGGATCCTGCAAGGCACATGTGTCCAACTGTGACCTTCACTGAGCCTTTGCTGGCCCCCTTCTGGGAGCAGAGGATAGCTGTGTTTGCTGGGCAGAAGCCAGGGAGAGGAGGCCGGCTGGACCCAGGGAGCCCAGGTGTGGTTCTCTGGGAGCCCAGGAGGGAGACAGAAGGCCATAGGGAGATAGGCCCAAGTCCCAACGCACACTGATTGCACACTTTGAGGCCTGACATGGGGGCAGCAAAGAGGCCTACGAGAGGTCAATGCCTGGTCACAGGTGGCGGGGGTGAGGTAATGATAGAATAAGAAAAGTGAGAAAAGAAAGAACCATACTTTTATGGGGGGAGGGACTGGACAAAGAGAAAAATAAGTCAGAGGCAACTATGGCATTGAAAGCTTGGGTAATACAGAAAAGAATGACACCCTGATAACAGCAAGGAAAATAAGCAAGAGTCAGTTTATTTATGCTTTAATCTTAGCTTGGGGGTAGGGTTGGAGGAGGAGCAAAGACCGGCTCTTCCATTTTGGACATGGCAAGTTTGGGGGGCTAGCATCCTTACTAGGAGGAGGTGTCCATAGGCAGGTGGGTGTGAGCCAGGAGAGGTGGGGAGACAGGGAAGGGCTGAGATGGAGACTCAGCAGGAACTTTCCCAGAGCAGAGCTTCCCAGGGAGTGCTCCCGATGATATCTTCCAGGGAGAGGACGAGGAAGGGCAAGCAGACCTCAAGAAGGTACTTGTGGGATACCTGCCTTTAAAGGAAAGAGAGAAAGAAGCTCCTGGGAAGCAATAAGATCAGCAGACAGGAAACCCCAGTGTAAGGCTATGTAAGAAAGGAGTAAATTCTCAGAAGAAAACCAATGGAGTCAGCCCAGCAAATCTTGGAGAACAAGGACAAAAATAATTCTTTAAAATTCCCCAGGGAATAGTTTCAGCGGTATCCTTAATTAGCTTACTGCGTGAATGGGAGGGCTGTATGCAAATCATGACTTTCTGTGGCTGAGCTTGGCCTGGAAGGAATAAAAGGAGCTTTGGAAGCAGGCAGTGCAGATTCAAAGCCCCATTTGGACACTTCCTAGTTGCGTGATCTCAGGCAAGTTACCTAATCTCTTGAAGTGTCAGTTCCCTGGCCTTGGAAATGAGTGTATCAATCCCGTATTCTTCATGTGAGGAATGAATGAATGTAAAGGGTCTGGCACACTGCCTGGCACACGATTATCCTTGGGATTATATTGAAGGCTTAGGAGCAAGAATGAGAACTAAAATAGCTCTGTGACCTCAAGGAGTCCTGAAGTCTCATGGTTGAGACAGACAGGCACAGAAACAACTATAACAACAGGCAGTATGAATGCTCCAATAAAAGCACGAACAACTTGCTAAGGAAGCAAGAGAGAGGAGGGCAGAGTCGCAGCCCAGCACACACAGTGCAGGCGTCGGAGGTGGGCCAGCATTTATTGAATCCCAGTTCCATCTCTCTCTAGCTCTTGCCCTGGATGGGACATAGTGGATGTGACACCAGTGGCAAGTTGCCCCTAATACCTATTTTCTCATTTTCATATGACACACAATCTTTTTTTTTTTTTTAAACTAGGTACATGGCTACTCTGCTAAACATTATAGTTCTCAGTCTCCCCTGTTACTAGATGTGAAGATTAATAATAAAGTTCTATCCTATGGAACATGGAAAAAAAATGTGGGTATGTTCTGGGTCATTTCCTTGAAAGGACGGAGCATGCATTCTTATTTGCCTTTCTTTTTCTCCTTGATGATGGGAATCCAGATGTGATGGCTGGAACTGATGCACCTATCTTGGGTCATATAGCAAAAATTGTGGGTTGAGAATAATGTAGCAACAAGATAGAAATGTCTGAATCTGTGACCTTGTGGGGTTTCCAACCTTCCCTGGACAGTTTAGTTTTGGACTATTAAACAAGAGAGAAAGAAATTTCTTTATCGCTTAAATCACTGATATTTTGTTTCTGTTATTATAACTGTACTTGCATCCTAAAAAATAATATACCTTGGTCTTCCTCTGGTTTTCTTTAATGCAGTTTCCTCTTCTTTCTTTCTGGGTCTCATTGCTTATCTCACCACCTTCTGACCACTTTGTTGTACCCCTCCCACCGCACACATTTATAAATTAGAGTAAAATACTTCACAGAGTTGTGAGAATTGAGTCCTCCCTAATGCATAAAAAGCCAGAGCACCATTCCCTACCATAACATATGTACTCAGTCAATGTTTAGTGAACACTTGTGGACACCTAAGCAGTACTCATGGAGAACTTCCAAGGAATAGCATATACACAGAGGGGAAGAGGTAGAGGAAGTTATATTTTAGGCTACCTTGTAGACAGGTGTTAAAGGACTTGAACTTTATTCTTCAGGTAATGGCTCCTTATGGTTAGTAACATGTAGAAATTAAGAATGGACTCAGACATTTTGATATAAATGAAAAATTTATTATTTATAGAGCCCTTACTTGATGCCAGGCATTGGGGGAAAAAAAAGTAAATAAATCAAGGTCTTTATCCTAAGTGGCTTGCTCAGTGAGTCATCATACAGTATACTGCTTAAAATATTGGACTCTAGCCTCAGATGTTCTGAGTTTGAGTCCAGGCTCTACTACCTTCTAGGCTGGTAACCTTGGCAAATTATTTCACCTCTCACTTTCATTCTGTATAAAACAGAGATAATAAAAGCACCTATTCAGAGTTCTCATAAGGAATAAATGAACTAATATCTACAAAGTACATAAAACAACACCTAACATTGAGTAAGTGCTCAGTTTATGTTAGCTATTGTGTCTAACTTACTGCTACATAACAAATCACCCCAAGCTTGGTAGCTTAAAACCATGGACACTAATTTAGTTTGCAATTCTTTTTTTTTT